>OX424576.1:84431304-84701304 GCA_949152435.1 Gastracanthus pulcherrimus
GACAAGTATTTGAAAATACCGACTAGTAATTGAAAATACTTACAAGTATTTAAAAATACCGACAAGTATTTGAAAATACCGACAAGTATTCGAAAATACTTACAAGTATTTAAAAATACTGACAAGTATTTGAAAATACTTACAAGTATTCGAAAATACTTACAAGTATTCGAAAATACCTACAAGTATTTGAAAATACTTAGAAGTATTTGAAAATACTGACAAGTATTTGAAAATACTGACAAGTATTTGAAAATACTTACAAGTATTTAAAAATACTGACAAGTATTTGAAAATACTTACAAGTATTCGAAAATACTTACAAGTATTTGAAAATACTTACAAGTATTTGAAAATACTGACAAGTATTTGAAAATACTGACAAGTATTTGAAAATACTTACAAGTATTTAAAAATACTGACAAGTATTTGAAAATACTGACAAGTATTTGAAAATACTTACAAGTATTTGAAAATACTTACAACTATTTGAAAATACTTACCAAGTATTTGAACTGACCAAGTATATGAAAATATTTACAAGTACTTGATAATACAAACAAGTGTTTTAAAATACTTAGAATGTATTTAAAAATACTCATATATATTGAAAAATACTAACGAGTGTTTAAAAATACTTCCAAGGATTTAATAATACTTACAATTATTTAAAATGGTTATGAGTATTGAAAAATATTTACCAAGTAATTAAAAATACTTACAAGTATTTGAAAATTCTTACGAAGTATTTGAAAATATTTACAAGTATTTGAAAATACTTACAAGTATTTAAAAATACTTACAAGTATTTGAAAATACTGACAACAATTCGAAAATACTGACAAGTATTCGAAAATACTTACAAGTAATTGAAAATACTTACAAGTATTCGAAAATACCTACAAGTATTTGAAAATACTGACAAGTATTTGAAAATACTTACAAGTATTCGAAAATACAAGTATTTAAAAATACTTACAAGTATTTGAAAATACTGACAACAATTCGAAAATACTGACAAGTATTCGAAAATACTTACAAGTAATTGAAAATACTTACAAGTATTCGAAAATACCTACAAGTATTTGAAAATACTGACAAGTATTTGAAAATACTTACAAGTAATTGAAAATACTTACAAGTATTCGAAAATACCTACAAGTATTTGAAAATACTTACAAGTATTTGAAAATACTGACAAGTATTTGAAAATACTTACAAGTATTCGAAAATACTTACAAGTATTTGAAAGTACTGACAAGTATTTGAAAATACTTACAATTATTTGAAAATACTTACAAGTATTTGAAAATACTTACAAGTATTTGAAAATACTTACAAGTATTTGAAAATACTGACAAGTATTTGAAAATACTGACAAGTATTTGAAAATACTTACAAGTATTTAAAAATACTGACAAGTATTTGAAAATACTGACAAGTATTTGAAAATACTTACAAGTATTTGAAAATACTTACAAGTATTTGAAAATACTTACAAGTATTTGAAAATACTTACAAGTATTTGAAAATACTTACAAGTATTTGAAAATACTTACAAGTATTTGAAAATACTGACAACAATTCGAAAATACCGACAAGTATTCGAAAATACTTACAAGTATTTAAAAATGCCGACAAGTATTTGATAATACCGACAAGTATTCGAAAATACTTACTAGTATTTGAAAATACCGACAAGTATTTGAAAATACCGACTAGTAATTGAAAATACTTACAAGTATTTAAAAATACCGACAAGTATTTGAAAATACCGACAAGTATTCGAAAATACTTACAAGTATTTAAAAATACTGACAAGTATTTGAAAATACCGACAAGTATTCGAAAATACTGACAAGTATTTGAAAATACTTACAAGTATTCGAAAATACTTACAAGTATTCGAAAATACCTACAAGTATTTGAAAATACTTACAAGTATTTGAAAATACTGACAAGTATTTGAAAATACTGACAAGTATTTGAAAATACTTACAAGTATTTAAAAATACTGACAAGTATTTGAAAATATTGACAAGTATTTGAAAATACTTACAAGTATTTGAAAATACTTACAACTATTTGAAAATACTTACCAAGTATTTGAACTGACCAAGTATATGAAAATATTTTCAAGTACTTGATAATACAAACAAGTGTTTTAAAATACTTAGAATGTATTTAAAAATACTCATATATATTGAAAAATACTAACGAGTGTTTAAAAATACTTCCAAGGATTTAATAATACTTACAATTATTTAAAATGGTTATGAGTATTGAAAAATATTTACCAAGTAATTAAAAATACTTACAAGTATTTGAAAATTCTTACGAAGTATTTGAAAATATTTACAAGTATTTGAAAATACTTACAAGTATTTGAAAATACTTACAAGGATTTGAAAATACTTACAAGTATTTGAAAATACTTACAAGTATTTGAAAATACTTACAAGTATTCGAAAATACTTACAAGTATTCGAAAATACTTACAAGTATTCGAAAATACTTACAAGTATTCGAAAATACTTACAAGTATTTAAAAATACTTACAAGTATTTGAAAATACTGACAACAATTCGAAAATACTGACAAGTATTCGAAAATACTTACAAGTAATTGAAAATACTTACAAGTATTCGAAAATACCTACAAGTATTTGAAAATACTGACAAGTATTTGAAAATACTTACAAGTAATTGAAAATACTTACAAGTATTCGAAAATACCTACAAGTATTTGAAAATACTTACAAGTATTTGAAAATACTGACAAGTATTTGAAAATACTTACAAGTATTCGAAAATACTTACAAGTATTTGAAAATACTTACAAGTATTTGAAAATACTTACAAGTATTTGAAAATACCTACAAGTATTTGAAAATACTGACAATTATCTGAAAATACTGACAAGTATTTGAAAATACATACAAGTATTTGAAAATACTTACAAGTAATTGAAAATACTTACAAGTATTCGAAAATACTTACAAGTATTTGAAAATACTTACAAGTATTTGAAAATACTTACAAGTATTTGAAAATACTGACAATTATCTGAAAATACTGACAAGTATTTGAAAATACATACCAGGATTTGAAAATACATACACGTATTGGAAAATACTTACAAGTATTTGAAAATACTTACAAGTATTTGAAAATACTTACAAGTATTTGAAAATACTTACAAGTATTTGAAAATACTGACAACAATTCGAAAATACTGACAAGTATTCGAAAATACTTACAAGTATTTAAAAATACTGACAAGTATTTAAAAATACTGACAAGTATTTGAAAATACTGACAAGTATTTGAAAATACTGACAAGTATTTTCAAATACATACAAGTATTTGAAAATACTTACAAGTAATTGAAAATACTTACAAGTATTCGAAAATACCTACAAGTATTTGAAAATACTTACAAGTATTTGAAAATACTGACAATAATTTGAAAATACTGACAAGTATTCGAAAATACTTACAAGTATTTAAAAATACTGACAAGTATTTGAAAATACTTACAAGTATTTGAAAATACTTACAAGTATTTGAAAATACTTACAAGTATTTGAAAATACTTACAAGTATTTGAAAATACTGACAACAATTCGAAAATACCGACAAGTATTCGAAAATACTTACAAGTATTTAAAAATGCCGACAAGTATTTGATAATACCGACAAGTATTCGAAAATACTTACTAGTATTTGAAAATACCGACAAGTATTTGAAAATACCGACTAGTAATTGAAAATACTTACAAGTATTTAAAAATACCGACAAGTATTTGAAAATACCGAAAAGTATTCGAAAATACTTACAAGTATTTAAAAATACTGACAAGTATTTGAAAATACCGACAAGTATTCGAAAATACTGACAAGTATTTGAAAATACTTACAAGTATTCGAAAATACTTACAAGTATTCGAAAATACCTACAAGTATTTGAAAATACTTACAAGTATTTGAAAATACTGACAAGTATTTGAAAATACTGACAAGTATTTGAAAATACTTACAAGTATTTAAAAATACTGACAAGTATTTGAAAATACTTACAAGTATTCGAAAATACCTACAAGTATTTGAAAATACTTACAAGTATTTGAAAATACTGACAAGTATTTGAAAATACTGACAAGTATTTGAAAATACTGACAAGTATTTGAAAATACTTACAAGTATTTAAAAATACTGACAAGTATTTGAAAATACTGACAAGTATTTGAAAATACTTCCAAGGATTTAATAATACTTACAATTATTTAAAATGGTTATGAGTATTGAAAAATATTTACCAAGTAATTAAAAATACTTACAAGTATTTGAAAATTCTTACGAAGTATTTGAAAATACTTACAAGTATTTGAAAATACTTACAAGGATTTGAAAATACTTACAAGTATTTGAAAATACTTACAAGTATTTGAAAATACCTACAAGTATTCGAAAATACTTACAAGTATTCGAAAATACTTACAAGTATTTAAAAATACTTACAAGTATTTGAAAATACTGACAACAATTCGAAAATACTGACAAGTATTCGAAAATACTTACAAGTAATTGAAAATACTTACAAGTATTCGAAAATACCTACAAGTATTTGAAAATACTGACAAGTATTTGAAAATACTTACAAGTAATTGAAAATACTTACAAGTATTCGAAAATACCTACAAGTATTTGAAAATACTTACAAGTATTTGAAAATACTGACAAGTATTTGAAAATACTTACAATTATTCGAAAATACTTACAAGTATTTGAAAATACTTACAAGTATTTGAAAATACTTACAAGTATTTGAAAATACCTACAAGTATTTGAAAATACTGACAATTATCTGAAAATACTGACAAGTATTTGAAAATACATACAAGTATTTGAAAATACTTACAAGTAATTGAAAATACTTACAAGTATTCGAAAATACTTACAAGTATTTGAAAATACTTACAAGTATTTGAAAATACTGACAATTATCTGAAAATACTGACAAGTATTTGAAAATACATACCAGGATTTGAAAATACATACACGTATTGGAAAATACTTACAAGTATTTGAAAATACTTACAAGTATTAAAAATACTTACAAGTATTTGAAAATACTGACAACAATTCGAAAATACTGACAAGTATTCGAAAATACTTACAAGTAATTGAAAATACTTACAAGTATTCGAAAATACCTACAAGTATTTGAAAATACTGACAAGTATTTGAAAATACTTACAAGTAATTGAAAATACTTACAAGTATTCGAAAATACCTACAAGTATTTGAAAATACTTACAAGTATTTGAAAATACTGACAAGTATTTGAAAATACTTACAAGTATTCGAAAATACTTACAAGTATTTGAAAATACTTACAAGTATTTGAAAATACTTACAAGTATTTGAAAATACCTACAAGTATTTGAAAATACTGACAATTATCTGAAAATACTGACAAGTATTTGAAAATACATACAAGTATTTGAAAATACCGACAAGTATTTGAAAATACCGACAAGTATTCGAAAATACTTACAAGTATTTAAAAATACTGAGAAGTATTTGAAAATACCGACAAGTATTCGAAAATACTGACAAGTATTTGAAAATACTTACAAGTATTCGAAAATACTTACAAGTATTCGAAAATACCTACAAGTATTTGAAAATACATACAAGTATTTGAAAATACCGACAAGTATTTGAAAATACCGACAAGTATTCGAAAATACTTACAAGTATTTAAAAATACTGAGAAGTATTTGAAAATACCGACAAGTATTCGAAAATACTGACAAGTATTTGAAAATACTTACAAGTATTCGAAAATACTTACAAGTATTCGAAAATACCTACAAGTATTTGAAAATACTTACAAGTATTTGAAAATACTGACAAGTATTTGAAAATACTGACAAGTATTTGAAAATACTTACAAGTATTTAAAAATACTGACAAGTATTTGAAAATACTTACAAGTATTCGAAAATACCTACAAGTATTTGAAAATACTTACAAGTATTTGAAAATACTGACAAGTATTTGAAAATACTGACAAGTATTTGAAAATACTTACAAGTATTTAAAAATACTGACAAGTATTTGAAAATACTGACAAGTATTTGAAAATACTTACAAGTATTTGAAAATACTTACAACTATTTGAAAATACTTACCAAGTATTTGAACTGACCAAGTATATGAAAATATTTACAAGTACTTGACAATACAAACAAGTGTTTTAAAATACTTAGAATGTATTTAAAAATACTCATATATATTGAAAAATACTAACGAGTGTTTAAAAATACTTCCAAGGATTTAATAATACTTACAATTATTTAAAATGGTTATGAGTATTGAAAAATATTTACCAAGTAATTAAAAATACTTACAAGTATTTGAAAATTCTTACGAAGTATATGAAAATATTTACAAGTACTTGACAATACAAACAAGTGTTTTAAAATACTTAGAATGTATTTAAAAATACTCATATATATTGAAAAATACTAACGAGTGTTTAAAAATACTTCCAAGGATTTAATAATACTTACAATTATTTAAAATGGTTATGAGTATTGAAAAATATTTACCAAGTAATTAAAAATACTTACAAGTATTTGAAAATTCTTACGAAGTATTTGAAAATATTTACAAGTATTTGAAAATACTTACAAGTATTTGAAAATACTTACAAGTATTTAAAAATACTTACAAGTATTTGAAAATACTGACAACAATTCGAAAATACTGACAAGTATTCGAAAATACTTACAAGTAATTGAAAATACTTACAAGTATTCGAAAATACCTACAAGTATTTGAAAATACTGACAAGTATTTGAAAATACTTACAAGTAATTGAAAATACTTACAAGTATTCGAAAATACTTACAAGTATTTGAAAATACTTACAAGTATTTGAAAATACTTACAAGTATTTGAAAATACCTACAAGTATTTGAAAATACTGACAATTATCTGAAAATACTGACAAGTATTTTAAAATACATACAAGTATTTGAAAATACTTACAAGTAATTGAAAATACTTACAAGTATTCGAAAATACTTACAAGTATTTGAAAATACTTACAAGTATTTGAAAATACTTACAAGTATTTGAAAATACTTACAAGTATTTGAAAATACTTACAAGTATTTGAAAATACTTACAAGGATTCGAAAATACTTACAAGTATTCGAAAATACTTACAAGTATTTAAAAATACTTACAAGTATTTGAAAATACTGACAACAATTCGAAAATACTGACAAGTATTCGAAAATACTTACAAGTAATTGAAAATACTTACAAGTATTCGAAAATACCTACAAGTATTTGAAAATACTGACAAGTATTTGAAAATACTTACAAGTAATTGAAAATACTTACAAGTATTCGAAAATACTTACAAGTATTTGAAAATACTTACAAGTATTTGAAAATACTTACAAGTATTTGAAAATACCTACAAGTATTTGAAAATACTGACAATTATCTGAAAATACTGACAAGTATTTTAAAATACATACAAGTATTTGAAAATACTTACAAGTAATTGAAAATACTTACAAGTATTCGAAAATACTTACAAGTATTTGAAAATACTTACAAGTATTTGAAAATACTGACAATTATCTGAAAATACTGACAAGTATTTGAAAATACATACCAGGATTTGAAAATACATACACGTATTGGAAAATACTTACAAGTATTTGAAAATACTTACAAGTATTTGAAAATACTTACAAGTATTTGAAAATACTGACAACAATTCGAAAATACTGACAAGTATTCGAAAATACTTACAAGTATTTAAAAATACTGACAAGTATTTAAAAATACTGACAAGTATTTGAAAATACTGACAAGTATTTGAAAATACTGACAAGTATTTTCAAATACATACAAGTATTTGAAAATACTTACAAGTAATTGAAAATACTTACAAGTATTCGAAAATACCTACAAGTATTTGAAAATACTTACATGTATTTGAAAATACTGACAATAATTTGAAAATACTGACAAGTATTCGAAAATACTTACAAGTATTTAAAAATACTGACAAGTATTTGAAAATACTTACAAGTATTTGAAAATACTGACAAGTATTTGGAAATACTGACAAGTATTTGAAAATACTTACAATTATTTGAAAATACTTACAAGTATTTGAAAATACTTACAAGTATTTAAAAATACTTACAAGTATTTGAAAATACTTACAAGTATTTGAAAATACTTACAAGTATTTGAAAATACTTACAAGTACTTGAAAATACTTACAAGTACTTGAAAATACTTACAAGTATTTGAAAATACTTACAAGTATTTGAAAATACTTACAAGTATTTGAAAATACTTACAAGTAATTGAAAATACTTACAAGTATTCGAAAATACTTACAAGTATTTAAAAATACTGACAAGTATTTGAAAATACTTACAAGTATTCGAAAATACCTACAAGTATTTGAAAATACTTACAAGTATTTGAAAATACTTACAAGTATTTGAAAATACTTACAAGTATTTGAAAATACTTACAAGTATTTGAAAATACTTACAAGTATCTGAAAATACTTACAAGTATTTGAAAATACTTACAAGTATTTGAAAATACTTACAAGTATTTGAAAATACTTACAAGTATTTGAAAATACTTACAAGTATTTGAAAATACTTACAAGTATTTGAAAATACTTACAAGTATTTGAAAATACTTACAAGTATTTGAAAATACTTACAAGTATTTGAAAATACTTACAAGTATTTGAAAATACTGACAACAATTCGAAAATACCGACAAGTATTCGAAAATACTTACAAGTATTTAAAAATACCGACAAGTATTTGAAAATACCGACAAGTATTCGAAAATACTTACTAGTATTTGAAAATACCGACAAGTATTTGAAAATACCGACAAGTAATTGAAAATACTTACAAGTATTTAAAAATACCGACAAGTATTTGAAAATACCGACAAGTATTCGAAAATACTTACAAGTATCTAAAAATACTGACAAGTATTTGAAAATACCGACAAGTATTCGAAAATACTGACAAGTATTTGAAAATACTTACAAGTATTTGAAAATACTTACAAGTATTCGAAAATACCTACAAGTATTTGAAAATACTTACAAGTATTTGAAAATTCTTACGAAGTATTTGAAAATATTTACAAGTATTTGAAAATACTTACAAGTATTTGAAAATACTTACAAGGATTTGAAAATACTTACAAGTATTTGAAAATACTTACAAGTATTTGAAAATACTTACAAGTATTTGAAAATACTTACAAGTATTTGAAAATACTTACAAGTATTCGAAAATACTTACTAGTATTTGAAAATACTTACAAGTATCTGAAAATACTTACAAGTATCTGAAAATACTTACAAGTATTTGAAAATACTTACAAGTATTTGAAAATACTTACAAGTATTTGAAAATACTTACAATTATTTGAAAATACTTACAAGTATTTGAAAATACTTACAAGTATTTGAAAATACTTACAAGTATTTGAAAATACTGACAACAATTCGAAAATACCGACAAGTATTCGAAAATACTTACAAGTATTTAAAAATACCGACAAGTATTTGAAAATACCGACAAGTATTCGAAAATACTTACTAGTATTTGAAAATACCGACAAGTATTTGAAAATACCGACAAGTAATTGAAAATACTTACAAGTATTTAAAAATACCGACAAGTATTTGAAAAAACCGACAAGTATTCGAAAATACTTACAAGTATTTAAAAATACTGACAAGTATTTGAAAATACCGACAAGTATTCGAAAATACTGACAAGTATTTGAAAATACTTACAAGTATTTGAAAATACTTACAAGTATTCGAAAATACCTACAAGTATTTGAAAATACTTACAAGTATTTGAAAATATTGACAAGTATTTGAAAATACTGACAAGTATTTGAAAATACTTACAAGTATTTAAAAATACTGACAAGTATTTGAAAATACTTACAAGTATTCGAAAATACCTACAAGTATTTGAAAATACTTACAAGTATTTGAAAATACTGACAAGTATTTGAAAATACTGACAAGTATTTGAAAATACTTACAAGTATTTAAAAATACAGACAAGTATTTGAAAATACTGACAAGTATTTGAAAATACTTACAAGTATTTGAAAATACTTACAAGTATTTGAAAATACTTACAAGTATTTGAAAATACTTACAAGTAATTGAAAATACTTACAAGTATTCGAAAATACCTACAAGTATTTGAAAATACTTACAAGTATTTAAAAATACTTACAAGTATTTGAAAATACTTACAAGTATTTGAAAATACTTACAAGTATTTAAAAATACTGACAAGTATTTAAAAATACTGACAAGTATTTGAAAATACCGACAAGTATTTGAAAATACTTACAAGTATTTGAAAATACTTACAAGTATTTGAAAATACTTACAAGTATTTGAAAATACTTACAAGTATTTGAAAACACTGACAAGTATTTGAAAATACTGACAAGTATTTGAAAATACATACAAGTATTTGAAAATACTGACAAGTATTTGAAAATACTGACAAGTATTTGAAAATACTTACAAGTTTTTAAAAATACTGACAAGTATTTGAAAATACTTACAAGTATTCGAAAATACTTACAAGGATTTGAAAATACTGACAACAATTCGAAAATACTGACAAGTATTCGAAAATACTTACAAGTATTTAAAAATACTGACAAGTATTTGAAAATACTGACAAGTATTTGAAAATACATACAAGTATTTGAAAATACTGACAAGTATTTGAAAATACTTACAAGTATTCGAAAATACTTACAAGTATTTGAAAATACTTACAAGTATTTGAAAATACTTACAAGTATTTGAAAATACCTACAAGTATTTGAAAATACTGACAATTAACTGAAAATACTGACAAGTATTTGAAAATACATACAAGTATTTGAAAATACTTACAAGTAATTGAAATACTTACAAGTATTCGAAAATACTTACAAGTATTTGAAAATACTTACAAGTATTTGAAAATACTGACAATTATCTGAAAATACTGACAAGTATTTGAAAATACATACCAGGATTTGAAAATACATACACGTATTGGAAAATACTTACAAGTATTTGAAAATACTTACAAGTATTTGAAAATACTTACAAGTATTTGAAAATACTGACAACAATTCGAAAATACTGACAAGTATTTGAAAATACTTACAAGTATTTGAAAATACTGACAAGTATTTGAAAATACTGACAAGTATTTGAAAATACTTACAAGTATTTAAAAATACAGACAAGTATTTGAAAATACTGACAAGTATTTGAAAATACTTACAAGTATTTGAAAATACTTACAAGTATTTGAAAATACTTACAAGTATTTGAAAATACTTACAAGTAATTGAAAATACTTACAAGTATTCGAAAATACCTACAAGTATTTGAAAATACTTACAAGTATTTAAAAATACTTACAAGTATTTGAAAATACTTACAAGTATTTGAAAATACTTACAAGTATTTAAAAATACTGACAAGTATTTAAAAATACTGACAAGTATTTGAAAATACCGACAAGTATTTGAAAATACTTACAAGTATTTGAAAATACTTACAAGTATTTGAAAATACTTACAAGTATTTGAAAATACTTACAAGTATTTGAAAATACTTACAAGTATTTGAAAACACTGACAAGTATTTGAAAATACTGACAAGTATTTGAAAATACATACAAGTATTTGAAAATACTGACAAGTATTTGAAAATACTGACAAGTATTTGAAAATACTTACAAGTTTTTAAAAATACTGACAAGTATTTGAAAATACTTACAAGTATTCGAAAATACTTACAAGGATTTGAAAATACTGACAACAATTCGAAAATACTGACAAGTATTCGAAAATACTTACAAGTATTTAAAAATACTGACAAGTATTTGAAAATACTGACAAGTATTTGAAAATACATACAAGTATTTGAAAATACTGACAAGTATTTGAAAATACTTACAAGTATTTGAAAATACTGACAAGTATTTGAAAATACTGACAAGTATTTGAAAATACTTACAATTATTTGAAAATACTTACAAGTATTTGAAAATACTTACAAGTATTTGAAAATACTTACAAGTAATTGAAAATACTTACAAGTATTCGAAAATACCTACAAGTATTTGAAAATACTTACAAGTATTTAAAAATACTTACAAGTATTTGAAAATACTTACAAGTATTTGAAAATACTTACAAGTATTTAAAAATACTGACAAGTATTTAAAAATACCGACAAGTATTTGAAAATACCGACAAGTATTTGAAAATACTTACAAGTATTTGAAAATACTTACAAGTATTTGAAAATACTTACAAGTATTTGAAAATACTTACAAGTATTTGAAAACACTGACAAGTATTTGAAAATACTGACAAGTATTTGAAAATACATACAAGTATTTGAAAATACTGACAAGTATTTGAAAATACTGACAAGTATTTGAAAATACTTACAAGTTTTTAAAAATACTGACAAGTATTTGAAAATACTTACAAGTATTCGAAAATACTTACAAGGATTTGAAAATACTGACAACAATTCGAAAATACTGACAAGTATTCGAAAATACTTACAAGTATTTAAAAATACTGACAAGTATTTGAAAATACTGACAAGTATTTGAAAATACATACAAGTATTTGAAAATACTGACAAGTATTTGAAAATACTTACAAGTATTCGAAAATACTTACAAGTATTTGAAAATACTTACAAGTATTTGAAAATACTTACAAGTATTTGAAAATACCTACAAGTATTTGAAAATACTGACAATTAACTGAAAATACTGACAAGTATTTGAAAATACATACAAGTATTTGAAAATACTTACAAGTAATTGAAATACTTACAAGTATTCGAAAATACTTACAAGTATTTGAAAATACTTACAAGTATTTGAAAATACTGACAATTATCTGAAAATACTGACAAGTATTTGAAAATACATACCAGGATTTGAAAATACATACACGTATTGGAAAATACTTACAAGTATTTGAAAATACTTACAAGTATTTGAAAATACTTACAAGTATTTGAAAATACTGACAACAATTCGAAAATACTGACAAGTATTTGAAAATACTTACAAGTATTTGAAAATACTGACAAGTATTTGAAAATACTGACAAGTATTTGAAAATACTTACAAGTTTTTAAAAATACTGACAAGTATTTGAAAATACTTACAAGTATTCGAAAATACTTACAAGGATTTGAAAATACTTACAAGTATTTGAAAATACTTACAAGTATTTGAAAATACTTACAAGTAATTGAAAATACTTACAAGTATTCGAAAATACCTACAAGTATTTGAAAATACTTACAAGTATTTAAAAATACTTACAAGTATTTGAAAATACTTACAAGTATTTGAAAATACTTACAAGTATTTAAAAATACTGACAAGTATTTAAAAATACTGACAAGTATTTGAAAATACCGACAAGTATTTGAAAATACTTACAAGTATTTGAAAATACTTACAAGTATTTGAAAATACTTACAAGTATTTGAAAATACTTACAAGTATTTGAAAATACTTACAAGTATTTGAAAACACTGACAAGTATTTGAAAATACTGACAAGTATTTGAAAATACATACAAGTATTTGAAAATACTGACAAGTATTTGAAAATACTGACAAGTATTTGAAAATACTGACAAGTATTTGAAAATACTTACAAGTTTTTAAAAATACTGACAAGTATTTGAAAATACTTACAAGTATTCGAAAATACTTACAAGGATTTGAAAATACTGACAACAATTCGAAAATACTGACAAGTATTCGAAAATACTTACAAGTATTTGAAAATACTTACAAGTATTTGAAAATACTTACAAGTATTTGAAAATACTGACAATTATCTGAAAATACTGACAAGTATTTGAAAATACATACCAGGATTTGAAAATACATACACGTATTGGAAAATACTTACAAGTATTTGAAAATACTTACAAGTATTAAAATATTTACAAGTATTTGAAAATACTGACAACAATTCGAAAATACTGACAAGTATTCGAAAATACTTACAAGTATTTAAAAATACTGACAAGTATTTAAAAATACTGACAAGTATTTGAAAATACTGACAAGTATTTGAAAATACTGACAAGTATTTTCAAATACATACAATTATTTGAAAATACTTACAAGTAATTGAAAATACTTACAAGTATTCGAAAATACCTACAAGTATTTGAAAATACTTACAAGTATTTGAAAATACTGACAATAATTTGAAAATACTGACAAGTATTCGAAAATACTTACAAGTATTTAAAAATACTGACAAGTATTTGAAAATACTTACAAGTATTTGAAAATACTGACAAGTATTTGAAAATACTGACAAGTATTTGAAAATACTTACAATTATTTGGAAATACTTACAAGTATTTGAAAATACTTACAAGTATTTGAAAATACTTACAAGTATTTGAAAATACTTACAAGTATTTGAAAATACTTACAAGTATTTGAAAATACTTACAAGTATTCGAAAATACTTACAAGTATTTGAAAATACTTACAAGTATCTGAAAATACTTACAAGTATCTGAAAATACTTACAAGTATTTGAAAATACTTACAAGTATTTGAAAATACTTACAAGTATTTGAAAATACTTACAATTATTTGAAAATACTTACAAGTATTTGAAAATACTTACAAGTATTTGAAAATACTTACAAGTATTTGAAAATACTGACAACAATTCGAAAATACCGACAAGTATTCGAAAATACTTACAAGTATTTAAAAATACCGACAAGTATTTGAAAATACCGACAAGTATTCGAAAATACTTACTAGTATTTGAAAATACCGACAAGTATTTGAAAATACCGACAAGTAATTGAAAATACTTACAAGTATTTAAAAATACCGACAAGTATTTGAAAAAACCGACAAGTATTCGAAAATACTTACAAGTATTTAAAAATACTGACAAGTATTTGAAAATACCGACAAGTATTCGAAAATACTGACAAGTATTTGAAAATACTTACAAGTATTTGAAAATACTTACAAGTATTCGAAAATACCTACAAGTATTTGAAAATACTTACAAGTATTTGAAAATATTTACAAGTATTTGAAAATACTGACAAGTATTTGAAAATACTTACAAGTATTTAAAAATACTGACAAGTATTTGAAAATACTTACAAGTATTCGAAAATACCTACAAGTATTTGAAAATACTTACAAGTATTTGAAAATACTGACAAGTATTTGAAAATACTGACAAGTATTTGAAAATACTTACAAGTATTTAAAAATACAGACAAGTATTTGAAAATACTGACAAGTATTTGAAAATACTTACAAGTATTTGAAAATACTTACAAGTATTTGAAAATACTTACAAGTATTTGAAAATACTTACAAGTAATTGAAAATACTTACAAGTATTCGAAAATACCTACAAGTATTTGAAAATACTTACAAGTATTTAAAAATACTTACAAGTATTTGAAAATACTTACAAGTATTTGAAAATACTTACAAGTATTTAAAAATACTGACAAGTATTTAAAAATACTGACAAGTATTTGAAAATACCGACAAGTATTTGAAAATACTTACAAGTATTTGAAAATACTTACAAGTATTTGAAAATACTTACAAGTATTTGAAAATACTTACAAGTATTTGAAAACACTGACAAGTATTTGAAAATACTGACAAGTATTTGAAAATACATACAAGTATTTGAAAATACTGACAAGTATTTGAAAATACTGACAAGTATTTGAAAATACTTACAAGTTTTTAAAAATACTGACAAGTATTTGAAAATACTTACAAGTATTCGAAAATACTTACAAGGATTTGAAAATACTGACAACAATTCGAAAATACTGACAAGTATTCGAAAATACTTACAAGTATTTAAAAATACTGACAAGTATTTGAAAATACTGACAAGTATTTGAAAATACATACAAGTATTTGAAAATACTGACAAGTATTTGAAAATACTTACAAGTATTCGAAAATACTTACAAGTATTTGAAAATACTTACAAGTATTTGAAAATACTTACAAGTATTTGAAAATACCTACAAGTATTTGAAAATACTGACAATTAACTGAAAATACTGACAAGTATTTGAAAATACATACAAGTATTTGAAAATACTTACAAGTAATTGAAATACTTACAAGTATTCGAAAATACTTACAAGTATTTGAAAATACTTACAAGTATTTGAAAATACTGACAATTATCTGAAAATACTGACAAGTATTTGAAAATACATACCAGGATTTGAAAATACATACACGTATTGGAAAATACTTACAAGTATTTGAAAATACTTACAAGTATTTGAAAATACTTACAAGTATTTGAAAATACTTACAAGTATTTGAAAATACTGACAACAATTCGAAAATACTGACAAGTATTCGAAAATACTTACAAGTATTTAAAAATACTGACAAGTATTTAAAAATACTGACAAGTATTTGAAAATACTGACAAGTATTTGAAAATACTGACAAGTATTTTCAAATACATACAAGTATTTGAAAATACTTACAAGTAATTGAAAATACTTACAAGTATTCGAAAATACCTACAAGTATTTGAAAATACTTACAAGTATTTGAAAATACTGACAATAATTTGAAAATACTGACAAGTATTCGAAAATACTTACAAGTATTTAAAAATACTGACAAGTATTTGAAAATACTTACAAGTATTTGAAAATACTGACAAGTATTTGAAAATACTGACAAGTATTTGAAAATACTTACAATTATTTGGAAATACTTACAAGTATTTGAAAATACTTACAAGTATTTGAAAATACTTACAAGTATTTGAAAATACTTACAAGTATTTGAAAATACTTACAAGTATTTGAAAATACTTACAAGTATTCGAAAATACTTACAAGTATTTGAAAATACTTACAAGTATCTGAAAATACTTACAAGTATCTGAAAATACTTACAAGTATTTGAAAATACTTACAAGTATTTGAAAATACTTACAAGTATTTGAAAATACTTACAATTATTTGAAAATACTTACAAGTATTTGAAAATACTTACAAGTATTTGAAAATACTTACAAGTATTTGAAAATACTGACAACAATTCGAAAATACCGACAAGTATTCGAAAATACTTACAAGTATTTAAAAATACCGACAAGTATTTGAAAATACCGACAAGTATTCGAAAATACTTACTAGTATTTGAAAATACCGACAAGTATTTGAAAATACCGACAAGTAATTGAAAATACTTACAAGTATTTAAAAATACCGACAAGTATTTGAAAAAACCGACAAGTATTCGAAAATACTTACAAGTATTTAAAAATACTGACAAGTATTTGAAAATACCGACAAGTATTCGAAAATACTGACAAGTATTTGAAAATACTTACAAGTATTTGAAAATACTTACAAGTATTCGAAAATACCTACAAGTATTTGAAAATACTTACAAGTATTTGAAAATATTGACAAGTATTTGAAAATACTGACAAGTATTTGAAAATACTTACAAGTATTTAAAAATACTGACAAGTATTTGAAAATACTTACAAGTATTCGAAAATACCTACAAGTATTTGAAAATACTTACAAGTATTTGAAAATACTGACAAGTATTTGAAAATACTGACAAGTATTTGAAAATACTTACAAGTATTTAAAAATACAGACAAGTATTTGAAAATACTGACAAGTATTTGAAAATACTTACAAGTATTTGAAAATACTTACAAGTATTTGAAAATACTTACAAGTATTTGAAAATACTTACAAGTAATTGAAAATACTTACAAGTATTCGAAAATACCTACAAGTATTTGAAAATACTTACAAGTATTTAAAAATACTTACAAGTATTTGAAAATACTTACAAGTATTTGAAAATACTTACAAGTATTCGAAAATACTTACAAGGATTTGAAAATACTGACAACAATTCGAAAATACTGACAAGTATTCGAAAATACTTACAAGTATTTGAAAATACTGACAAGTATTTGAAAATACTGACAAGTATTTGAAAATACTTACAAGTATTTAAAAATACAGACAAGTATTTGAAAATACTGACAAGTATTTGAAAATACTTACAAGTATTTGAAAATACTTACAAGTATTTGAAAATACTTACAAGTATTTGAAAATACTTACAAGTAATTGAAAATACTTACAAGTATTCGAAAATACCTACAAGTATTTGAAAATACTTACAAGTATTTAAAAATACTTACAAGTATTTGAAAATACTTACAAGTATTTGAAAATACTTACAAGTATTTGAAAATACTTACAAGTATTTAAAAATACTGACAAGTATTTAAAAATACTGACAAGTATTTGAAAATACCGACAAGTATTTGAAAATACTTACAAGTATTTGAAAATACTTACAAGTATTTGAAAATACTTACAAGTATTTGAAAATACTTACAAGTATTTGAAAACACTGACAAGTATTTGAAAATACTGACAAGTATTTGAAAATACATACAAGTATTTGAAAATACTGACAAGTATTTGAAAATACTGACAAGTATTTGAAAATACTTACAAGTTTTTAAAAATACTGACAAGTATTTGAAAATACTTACAAGTATTCGAAAATACTTACAAGGATTTGAAAATACTGACAACAATTCGAAAATACTGACAAGTATTCGAAAATACTTACAAGTATTTAAAAATACTGACAAGTATTTGAAAATACTGACAAGTATTTGAAAATACATACAAGTATTTGAAAATACTGACAAGTATTTGAAAATACTTACAAGTATTCGAAAATACTTACAAGTATTTGAAAATACTTACAAGTATTTGAAAATACTTACAAGTATTTGAAAATACCTACAAGTATTTGAAAATACTGACAATTAACTGAAAATACTGACAAGTATTTGAAAATACATACAAGTATTTGAAAATACTTACAAGTAATTGAAATACTTACAAGTATTCGAAAATACTTACAAGTATTTGAAAATACTTACAAGTATTTGAAAATACTGACAATTATCTGAAAATACTGACAAGTATTTGAAAATACATACCAGGATTTGAAAATACATACACGTATTGGAAAATACTTACAAGTATTTGAAAATACTTACAAGTATTTGAAAATACTTACAAGTATTTGAAAATACTGACAACAATTCGAAAATACTGACAAGTATTCGAAAATACTTACAAGTATTTAAAAATACTGACAAGTATTTAAAAATACTGACAAGTATTTGAAAATACTGACAAGTATTTGAAAATACTGACAAGTATTTTCAAATACATACAAGTATTTGAAAATACTTACAAGTAATTGAAAATACTTACAAGTATTCGAAAATACCTACAAGTATTTGAAAATACTTACAAGTATTTGAAAATACTTACAAGTATTTGAAAATACTGACAATTATCTGAAAATACTGACAAGTATTTGAAAATACATACCAGGATTTGAAAATACATACACGTATTGGAAAATACTTACAAGTATTTGAAAATACTTACAAGTATTTGAAAATACTTACAAGTATTTGAAAATACTTACAAGTATTTGAAAATACTGACAACAATTCGAAAATACTGACAAGTATTCGAAAATACTTACAAGTATTTGAAAATACTTACAAGTATTTGAAAATACTTACAAGTATTTAAAAATACTGACAAGTATTTAAAAATACTGACAAGTATTTGAAAATACCGACAAGTATTTGAAAATACTTACAAGTATTTGAAAATACTTACAAGTATTTGAAAATACTTACAAGTATTTGAAAATACCGACAAGTATTCGAAAATACTTACAAGTATTTAAAAATACTGACAAGTATTTGAAAATACCGACAAGTATTCGAAAATACTGACAAGTATTTGAAAATACTTACAAGTATTTGAAAATTCTTACGAAGTATTTGAAAATATTTACAAGTATTTGAAAATACTTACAAGTATTTGAAAATACTTACAAGGATTTGAAAATACTTACAAGTATTTGAAAATACTTACAAGTATTTGAAAATACTTACAAGTATTTGAAAATACTTACAAGTATTCGAAAATACTTACAAGTATTCGAAAATACTTACAAGTATTTAAAAATACTTACAAGTATTTGAAAATACTGACAACAATTCGAAAATACTGACAAGTATTCGAAAATACTTACAAGTAATTGAAAATACTTACAAGTATTCGAAAATACCTACAAGTATTTGAAAATACTGACAAGTATTTGAAAATACTTACAAGTAATTGAAAATACTTACAAGTATTCGAAAATACCTACAAGTATTTGAAAATACTTACAAGTATTTGAAAATACTGACAAGTATTTGAAAATACTTACAAGTATTCGAAAATACTTACAAGTATTTGAAAATACTTACAAGTATTTGAAAATACTTACAAGTATTTGAAAATACCTACAAGTATTTGAAAATACTGACAATTATCTGAAAATACTGACAAGTATTTGAAAATACATACAAGTATTTGAAAATACTTACAAGTAATTGAAAATACTTACAAGTATTCGAAAATACTTACAAGTATTTGAAAATACTTACAAGTATTTGAAAATACTTACAAGTATTTGAAAATACTGACAATTATCTGAAAATACTGACAAGTATTTGAAAATACATACCAGGATTTGAAAATACATACACGTATTGGAAAATACTTACAAGTATTTGAAAATACTTACAAGTATTTGAAAATACTTACAAGTATTCGAAAATACCTACAAGTATTTGAAAATACTTACAAGTATTTGAAAATACTTACAAGTATTTGAAAATACTTACAAGTATTTAAAAATACTGACAAGTATTTAAAAATACTGACAAGTATTTGAAAATACCGACAAGTATTTGAAAATACTTACAAGTATTTGAAAATACTTACAAGTATTTGAAAATACTTACAAGTATTTGAAAATACTTACAAGTATTTGAAAACACTGACAAGTATTTGAAAATACTGACAAGTATTTGAAAATACATACAAGTATTTGAAAATACTGACAAGTATTTGAAAATACTGACAAGTATTTGAAAATACTTACAAGTTTTTAAAAATACTGACAAGTATTTGAAAATACTTACAAGTATTCGAAAATACTTACAAGGATTTGAAAATACTGACAACAATTCGAAAATACTGACAAGTATTCGAAAATACTTACAAGTATTTAAAAATACTGACAAGTATTTGAAAATACTGACAAGTATTTGAAAATACATACAAGTATTTGAAAATACTGACAAGTATTTGAAAATACTTACAAGTATTCGAAAATACTTACAAGTATTTGAAAATACTTACAAGTATTTGAAAATACTTACAAGTATTTGAAAATACCTACAAGTATTTGAAAATACTGACAATTAACTGAAAATACTGACAAGTATTTGAAAATACATACAAGTATTTGAAAATACTTACAAGTAATTGAAATACTTACAAGTATTCGAAAATACTTACAAGTATTTGAAAATACTTACAAGTATTTGAAAATACTGACAATTATCTGAAAATACTGACAAGTATTTGAAAATACATACCAGGATTTGAAAATACATACACGTATTGGAAAATACTTACAAGTATTTGAAAATACTGACAAGTATTTGAAAATACTTACAAGTTTTTAAAAATACTGACAAGTATTTGAAAATACTTACAAGTATTCGAAAATACTTACAAGGATTTGAAAATACTGACAACAATTCGAAAATACTGACAAGTATTCGAAAATACTTACAAGTATTTAAAAATACTGACAAGTATTTGAAAATACTGACAAGTATTTGAAAATACATACAAGTATTTGAAAATACTGACAAGTATTTGAAAATACTTACAAGTATTTGAAAATACTGACAAGTATTTGAAAATACTGACAAGTATTTGAAAATACTTACAATTATTTGAAAATACTTACAAGTATTTGAAAATACTTACAAGTATTTGAAAATACTTACAAGTAATTGAAAATACTTACAAGTATTCGAAAATACCTACAAGTATTTGAAAATACTTACAAGTATTTAAAAATACTTACAAGTATTTGAAAATACTTACAAGTATTTGAAAATACTTACAAGTATTTAAAAATACTGACAAGTATTTAAAAATACTGACAAGTATTTGAAAATACCGACAAGTATTTGAAAATACTTACAAGTATTTGAAAATACTTACAAGTATTTGAAAATACTTACAAGTATTTGAAAATACTTACAAGTATTTGAAAACACTGACAAGTATTTGAAAATACTGACAAGTATTTGAAAATACATACAAGTATTTGAAAATACTGACAAGTATTTGAAAATACTGACAAGTATTTGAAAATACTTACAAGTTTTTAAAAATACTGACAAGTATTTGAAAATACTTACAAGTATTCGAAAATACTTACAAGGATTTGAAAATACTGACAACAATTCGAAAATACTGACAAGTATTCGAAAATACTTACAAGTATTTAAAAATACTGACAAGTATTTGAAAATACTGACAAGTATTTGAAAATACATACAAGTATTTGAAAATACTGACAAGTATTTGAAAATACTTACAAGTATTCGAAAATACTTACAAGTATTTGAAAATACTTACAAGTATTTGAAAATACTTACAAGTATTTGAAAATACCTACAAGTATTTGAAAATACTGACAATTAACTGAAAATACTGACAAGTATTTGAAAATACATACAAGTATTTGAAAATACTTACAAGTAATTGAAATACTTACAAGTATTCGAAAATACTTACAAGTATTTGAAAATACTTACAAGTATTTGAAAATACTGACAATTATCTGAAAATACTGACAAGTATTTGAAAATACATACCAGGATTTGAAAATACATACACGTATTGGAAAATACTTACAAGTATTTGAAAATACTTACAAGTATTTGAAAATACTTACAAGTATTTGAAAATACTGACAACAATTCGAAAATACTGACAAGTATTTGAAAATACTTACAAGTATTTGAAAATACTGACAAGTATTTGAAAATACTGACAAGTATTTGAAAATACTTACAAGTTTTTAAAAATACTGACAAGTATTTGAAAATACTTACAAGTATTCGAAAATACTTACAAGGATTTGAAAATACTTACAAGTATTTGAAAATACTTACAAGTATTTGAAAATACTTACAAGTATTTGAAAATACTTACAAGTATTTGAAAACACTGACAAGTATTTGAAAATACTGACAAGTATTTGAAAATACATACAAGTATTTGAAAATACTGACAAGTATTTGAAAATACTGACAAGTATTTGAAAATACTGACAAGTATTTGAAAATACTTACAAGTTTTTAAAAATACTGACAAGTATTTGAAAATACTTACAAGTATTCGAAAATACTTACAAGGATTTGAAAATACTGACAACAATTCGAAAATACTGACAAGTATTCGAAAATACTTACAAGTATTTGAAAATACTTACAAGTATTTGAAAATACTTACAAGTATTTGAAAATACTGACAATTATCTGAAAATACTGACAAGTATTTGAAAATACATACCAGGATTTGAAAATACATACACGTATTGGAAAATACTTACAAGTATTTGAAAATACTTACAAGTATTAAAATATTTACAAGTATTTGAAAATACTGACAACAATTCGAAAATACTGACAAGTATTCGAAAATACTTACAAGTATTTAAAAATACTGACAAGTATTTGAAAATACTGACAAGTATTTGAAAATACTGACAAGTATTTTCAAATACATACAAGTATTTGAAAATACTTACAAGTAATTGAAAATACTTACAAGTATTCGAAAATACCTACAAGTATTTGAAAATACTTACAAGTATTTGAAAATACTGACAATAATTTGAAAATACTGACAAGTATTCGAAAATACTTACAAGTATTTAAAAATACTGACAAGTATTTGAAAATACTTACAAGTATTTGAAAATACTGACAAGTATTTGAAAATACTGACAAGTATTTGAAAATACTTACAATTATTTGGAAATACTTACAAGTATTTGAAAATACTTACAAGTATTTGAAAATACTTACAAGTATTTGAAAATACTTACAAGTATTTGAAAATACTTACAAGTATTTGAAAATACTTACAAGTATTCGAAAATACTTACAAGTATTTGAAAATACTTACAAGTATCTGAAAATACTTACAAGTATCTGAAAATACTTACAAGTATTTGAAAATACTTACAAGTATTTGAAAATACTTACAAGTATTTGAAAATACTTACAATTATTTGAAAATACTTACAAGTATTTGAAAATACTTACAAGTATTTGAAAATACTTACAAGTATTTGAAAATACTGACAACAATTCGAAAATACCGACAAGTATTCGAAAATACTTACAAGTATTTAAAAATACCGACAAGTATTTGAAAATACCGACAAGTATTCGAAAATACTTACTAGTATTTGAAAATACCGACAAGTATTTGAAAATACCGACAAGTAATTGAAAATACTTACAAGTATTTAAAAATACCGACAAGTATTTGAAAAAACCGACAAGTATTCGAAAATACTTACAAGTATTTAAAAATACTGACAAGTATTTGAAAATACCGACAAGTATTCGAAAATACTGACAAGTATTTGAAAATACTTACAAGTATTTGAAAATACTTACAAGTATTCGAAAATACCTACAAGTATTTGAAAATACTTACAAGTATTTGAAAATATTTACAAGTATTTGAAAATACTGACAAGTATTTGAAAATACTTACAAGTATTTAAAAATACTGACAAGTATTTGAAAATACTTACAAGTATTCGAAAATACCTACAAGTATTTGAAAATACTTACAAGTATTTGAAAATACTGACAAGTATTTGAAAATACTGACAAGTATTTGAAAATACTTACAAGTATTTAAAAATACAGACAAGTATTTGAAAATACTGACAAGTATTTGAAAATACTTACAAGTATTTGAAAATACTTACAAGTATTTGAAAATACTTACAAGTATTTGAAAATACTTACAAGTAATTGAAAATACTTACAAGTATTCGAAAATACCTACAAGTATTTGAAAATACTTACAAGTATTTAAAAATACTTACAAGTATTTGAAAATACTTACAAGTATTTGAAAATACTTACAAGTATTTAAAAATACTGACAAGTATTTAAAAATACTGACAAGTATTTGAAAATACCGACAAGTATTTGAAAATACTTACAAGTATTTGAAAATACTTACAAGTATTTGAAAATACTTACAAGTATTTGAAAATACTTACAAGTATTTGAAAACACTGACAAGTATTTGAAAATACTGACAAGTATTTGAAAATACATACAAGTATTTGAAAATACTGACAAGTATTTGAAAATACTGACAAGTATTTGAAAATACTTACAAGTTTTTAAAAATACTGACAAGTATTTGAAAATACTTACAAGTATTCGAAAATACTTACAAGGATTTGAAAATACTGACAACAATTCGAAAATACTGACAAGTATTCGAAAATACTTACAAGTATTTAAAAATACTGACAAGTATTTGAAAATACTGACAAGTATTTGAAAATACATACAAGTATTTGAAAATACTGACAAGTATTTGAAAATACTTACAAGTATTCGAAAATACTTACAAGTATTTGAAAATACTTACAAGTATTTGAAAATACTTACAAGTATTTGAAAATACCTACAAGTATTTGAAAATACTGACAATTAACTGAAAATACTGACAAGTATTTGAAAATACATACAAGTATTTGAAAATACTTACAAGTAATTGAAATACTTACAAGTATTCGAAAATACTTACAAGTATTTGAAAATACTTACAAGTATTTGAAAATACTGACAATTATCTGAAAATACTGACAAGTATTTGAAAATACATACCAGGATTTGAAAATACATACACGTATTGGAAAATACTTACAAGTATTTGAAAATACTTACAAGTATTTGAAAATACTTACAAGTATTTGAAAATACTGACAACAATTCGAAAATACTGACAAGTATTTGAAAATACTTACAAGTATTTGAAAATACTGACAAGTATTTGAAAATACTGACAAGTATTTGAAAATACTTACAAGTTTTTAAAAATACTGACAAGTATTTGAAAATACTTACAAGTATTCGAAAATACTTACAAGGATTTGAAAATACTTACAAGTATTTGAAAATACTTACAAGTATTTGAAAATACTTACAAGTAATTGAAAATACTTACAAGTATTCGAAAATACCTACAAGTATTTGAAAATACTTACAAGTATTTAAAAATACTTACAAGTATTTGAAAATACTTACAAGTATTTGAAAATACTTACAAGTATTTAAAAATACTGACAAGTATTTAAAAATACTGACAAGTATTTGAAAATACCGACAAGTATTTGAAAATACTTACAAGTATTTGAAAATACTTACAAGTATTTGAAAATACTTACAAGTATTTGAAAATACTTACAAGTATTTGAAAACACTGACAAGTATTTGAAAATACTGACAAGTATTTGAAAATACATACAAGTATTTGAAAATACTGACAAGTATTTGAAAATACTGACAAGTATTTGAAAATACTGACAAGTATTTGAAAATACTTACAAGTTTTTAAAAATACTGACAAGTATTTGAAAATACTTACAAGTATTCGAAAATACTTACAAGGATTTGAAAATACTGACAACAATTCGAAAATACTGACAAGTATTCGAAAATACTTACAAGTATTTGAAAATACTTACAAGTATTTGAAAATACTTACAAGTATTTGAAAATACTGACAATAATTTGAAAATACTGACAAGTATTCGAAAATACTTACAAGTATTTGAAAATACTTACAAGTAATTGAAAATACTTACAAGTATTCGAAAATACCTACAAGTATTTGAAAATACTTACAAGTATTTGAAAATACTGACAATAATTTGAAAATACTGACAAGTATTCGAAAATACTTACAAGTATTTAAAAATACTGACAAGTATTTGAAAATACTTACAAGTATTTGAAAATACTGACAAGTATTTGAAAATACTGACAAGTATTTGAAAATACTTACAATTATTTGGAAATACTTACAAGTATTTGAAAATACTTACAAGTATTTGAAAATACTTACAAGTATTTGAAAATACTTACAAGTATTTGAAAATACTTACAAGTATTTGAAAATACTTACAAGTATTCGAAAATACTTACAAGTATTTGAAAATACTTACAAGTATCTGAAAATACTTACAAGTATCTGAAAATACTTACAAGTATTTGAAAATACTTACAAGTATTTGAAAATACTTACAAGTATTTGAAAATACTTACAATTATTTGAAAATACTTACAAGTATTTGAAAATACTTACAAGTATTTGAAAATACTTACAAGTATTTGAAAATACTGACAACAATTCGAAAATACCGACAAGTATTCGAAAATACTTACAAGTATTTAAAAATACCGACAAGTATTTGAAAATACCGACAAGTATTCGAAAATACTTACTAGTATTTGAAAATACCGACAAGTATTTGAAAATACCGACAAGTAATTGAAAATACTTACAAGTATTTAAAAATACCGACAAGTATTTGAAAAAACCGACAAGTATTCGAAAATACTTACAAGTATTTAAAAATACTGACAAGTATTTGAAAATACCGACAAGTATTCGAAAATACTGACAAGTATTTGAAAATACTTACAAGTATTTGAAAATACTTACAAGTATTCGAAAATACCTACAAGTATTTGAAAATACTTACAAGTATTTGAAAATATTTACAAGTATTTGAAAATACTGACAAGTATTTGAAAATACTTACAAGTATTTAAAAATACTGACAAGTATTTGAAAATACTTACAAGTATTCGAAAATACCTACAAGTATTTGAAAATACTTACAAGTATTTGAAAATACTGACAAGTATTTGAAAATACTGACAAGTATTTGAAAATACTTACAAGTATTTAAAAATACAGACAAGTATTTGAAAATACTGACAAGTATTTGAAAATACTTACAAGTATTTGAAAATACTTACAAGTATTTGAAAATACTTACAAGTATTTGAAAATACTTACAAGTAATTGAAAATACTTACAAGTATTCGAAAATACCTACAAGTATTTGAAAATACTTACAAGTATTTAAAAATACTTACAAGTATTTGAAAATACTTACAAGTATTTGAAAATACTTACAAGTATTTAAAAATACTGACAAGTATTTAAAAATACTGACAAGTATTTGAAAATACCGACAAGTATTTGAAAATACTTACAAGTATTTGAAAATACTTACAAGTATTTGAAAATACTTACAAGTATTTGAAAATACTTACAAGTATTTGAAAACACTGACAAGTATTTGAAAATACTGACAAGTATTTGAAAATACATACAAGTATTTGAAAATACTGACAAGTATTTGAAAATACTGACAAGTATTTGAAAATACTTACAAGTTTTTAAAAATACTGACAAGTATTTGAAAATACTTACAAGTATTCGAAAATACTTACAAGGATTTGAAAATACTGACAACAATTCGAAAATACTGACAAGTATTCGAAAATACTTACAAGTATTTAAAAATACTGACAAGTATTTGAAAATACTGACAAGTATTTGAAAATACATACAAGTATTTGAAAATACTGACAAGTATTTGAAAATACTTACAAGTATTCGAAAATACTTACAAGTATTTGAAAATACTTACAAGTATTTGAAAATACTTACAAGTATTTGAAAATACCTACAAGTATTTGAAAATACTGACAATTAACTGAAAATACTGACAAGTATTTGAAAATACATACAAGTATTTGAAAATACTTACAAGTAATTGAAATACTTACAAGTATTCGAAAATACTTACAAGTATTTGAAAATACTTACAAGTATTTGAAAATACTGACAATTATCTGAAAATACTGACAAGTATTTGAAAATACATACCAGGATTTGAAAATACATACACGTATTGGAAAATACTTACAAGTATTTGAAAATACTTACAAGTATTTGAAAATACTTACAAGTATTTGAAAATACTTACAAGTATTTGAAAATACTGACAACAATTCGAAAATACTGACAAGTATTCGAAAATACTTACAAGTATTTAAAAATACTGACAAGTATTTAAAAATACTGACAAGTATTTGAAAATACTGACAAGTATTTGAAAATACTGACAAGTATTTTCAAATACATACAAGTATTTGAAAATACTTACAAGTAATTGAAAATACTTACAAGTATTCGAAAATACCTACAAGTATTTGAAAATACTTACAAGTATTTGAAAATACTGACAATAATTTGAAAATACTGACAAGTATTCGAAAATACTTACAAGTATTTAAAAATACTGACAAGTATTTGAAAATACTTACAAGTATTTGAAAATACTGACAAGTATTTGAAAATACTGACAAGTATTTGAAAATACTTACAATTATTTGGAAATACTTACAAGTATTTGAAAATACTTACAAGTATTTGAAAATACTTACAAGTATTTGAAAATACTTACAAGTATTTGAAAATACTTACAAGTATTTGAAAATACTTACAAGTATTCGAAAATACTTACAAGTATTTGAAAATACTTACAAGTATCTGAAAATACTTACAAGTATCTGAAAATACTTACAAGTATTTGAAAATACTTACAAGTATTTGAAAATACTTACAAGTATTTGAAAATACTTACAATTATTTGAAAATACTTACAAGTATTTGAAAATACTTACAAGTATTTGAAAATACTTACAAGTATTTGAAAATACTGACAACAATTCGAAAATACCGACAAGTATTCGAAAATACTTACAAGTATTTAAAAATACCGACAAGTATTTGAAAATACCGACAAGTATTCGAAAATACTTACTAGTATTTGAAAATACCGACAAGTATTTGAAAATACCGACAAGTAATTGAAAATACTTACAAGTATTTAAAAATACCGACAAGTATTTGAAAAAACCGACAAGTATTCGAAAATACTTACAAGTATTTAAAAATACTGACAAGTATTTGAAAATACCGACAAGTATTCGAAAATACTGACAAGTATTTGAAAATACTTACAAGTATTTGAAAATACTTACAAGTATTCGAAAATACCTACAAGTATTTGAAAATACTTACAAGTATTTGAAAATATTGACAAGTATTTGAAAATACTGACAAGTATTTGAAAATACTTACAAGTATTTAAAAATACTGACAAGTATTTGAAAATACTTACAAGTATTCGAAAATACCTACAAGTATTTGAAAATACTTACAAGTATTTGAAAATACTGACAAGTATTTGAAAATACTGACAAGTATTTGAAAATACTTACAAGTATTTAAAAATACAGACAAGTATTTGAAAATACTGACAAGTATTTGAAAATACTTACAAGTATTTGAAAATACTTACAAGTATTTGAAAATACTTACAAGTATTTGAAAATACTTACAAGTAATTGAAAATACTTACAAGTATTCGAAAATACCTACAAGTATTTGAAAATACTTACAAGTATTTAAAAATACTTACAAGTATTTGAAAATACTTACAAGTATTTGAAAATACTTACAAGTATTTAAAAATACTGACAAGTATTTAAAAATACTGACAAGTATTTGAAAATACCGACAAGTATTTGAAAATACTTACAAGTATTTGAAAATACTTACAAGTATTTGAAAATACTTACAAGTATTTGAAAATACTTACAAGTATTTGAAAACACTGACAAGTATTTGAAAATACTGACAAGTATTTGAAAATACATACAAGTATTTGAAAATACTGACAAGTATTTGAAAATACTGACAAGTATTTGAAAATACTTACAAGTTTTTAAAAATACTGACAAGTATTTGAAAATACTTACAAGTATTCGAAAATACTTACAAGGATTTGAAAATACTGACAACAATTCGAAAATACTGACAAGTATTCGAAAATACTTACAAGTATTTAAAAATACTGACAAGTATTTGAAAATACTGACAAGTATTTGAAAATACATACAAGTATTTGAAAATACTGACAAGTATTTGAAAATACTTACAAGTATTCGAAAATACTTACAAGTATTTGAAAATACTTACAAGTATTTGAAAATACTTACAAGTATTTGAAAATACCTACAAGTATTTGAAAATACTGACAATTAACTGAAAATACTGACAAGTATTTGAAAATACATACAAGTATTTGAAAATACTTACAAGTAATTGAAATACTTACAAGTATTCGAAAATACTTACAAGTATTTGAAAATACTTACAAGTATTTGAAAATACTGACAATTATCTGAAAATACTGACAAGTATTTGAAAATACATACCAGGATTTGAAAATACATACACGTATTGGAAAATACTTACAAGTATTTGAAAATACTTACAAGTATTTGAAAATACTTACAAGTATTTGAAAATACTGACAACAATTCGAAAATACTGACAAGTATTCGAAAATACTTACAAGTATTTAAAAATACTGACAAGTATTTAAAAATACTGACAAGTATTTGAAAATACTGACAAGTATTTGAAAATACTGACAAGTATTTTCAAATACATACAAGTATTTGAAAATACTTACAAGTAATTGAAAATACTTACAAGTATTCGAAAATACCTACAAGTATTTGAAAATACTTACAAGTATTTGAAAATACTTACAAGTATTTGAAAATACTGACAATTATCTGAAAATACTGACAAGTATTTGAAAATACATACCAGGATTTGAAAATACATACACGTATTGGAAAATACTTACAAGTATTTGAAAATACTTACAAGTATTTGAAAATACTTACAAGTATTTGAAAATACTTACAAGTATTTGAAAATACTGACAACAATTCGAAAATACTGACAAGTATTCGAAAATACTTACAAGTATTTGAAAATACTTACAAGTATTTGAAAATACTTACAAGTATTTAAAAATACTGACAAGTATTTAAAAATACTGACAAGTATTTGAAAATACCGACAAGTATTTGAAAATACTTACAAGTATTTGAAAATACTTACAAGTATTTGAAAATACTTACAAGTATTTGAAAATACCGACAAGTATTCGAAAATACTTACAAGTATTTAAAAATACTGACAAGTATTTGAAAATACCGACAAGTATTCGAAAATACTGACAAGTATTTGAAAATACTTACAAGTATTTGAAAATTCTTACGAAGTATTTGAAAATATTTACAAGTATTTGAAAATACTTACAAGTATTTGAAAATACTTACAAGGATTTGAAAATACTTACAAGTATTTGAAAATACTTACAAGTATTTGAAAATACTTACAAGTATTTGAAAATACTTACAAGTATTCGAAAATACTTACAAGTATTCGAAAATACTTACAAGTATTTAAAAATACTTACAAGTATTTGAAAATACTGACAACAATTCGAAAATACTGACAAGTATTCGAAAATACTTACAAGTAATTGAAAATACTTACAAGTATTCGAAAATACCTACAAGTATTTGAAAATACTGACAAGTATTTGAAAATACTTACAAGTAATTGAAAATACTTACAAGTATTCGAAAATACCTACAAGTATTTGAAAATACTTACAAGTATTTGAAAATACTGACAAGTATTTGAAAATACTTACAAGTATTCGAAAATACTTACAAGTATTTGAAAATACTTACAAGTATTTGAAAATACTTACAAGTATTTGAAAATACCTACAAGTATTTGAAAATACTGACAATTATCTGAAAATACTGACAAGTATTTGAAAATACATACAAGTATTTGAAAATACTTACAAGTAATTGAAAATACTTACAAGTATTCGAAAATACTTACAAGTATTTGAAAATACTTACAAGTATTTGAAAATACTTACAAGTATTTGAAAATACTGACAATTATCTGAAAATACTGACAAGTATTTGAAAATACATACCAGGATTTGAAAATACATACACGTATTGGAAAATACTTACAAGTATTTGAAAATACTTACAAGTATTTGAAAATACTTACAAGTATTCGAAAATACCTACAAGTATTTGAAAATACTTACAAGTATTTGAAAATACTTACAAGTATTTGAAAATACTTACAAGTATTTAAAAATACTGACAAGTATTTAAAAATACTGACAAGTATTTGAAAATACCGACAAGTATTTGAAAATACTTACAAGTATTTGAAAATACTTACAAGTATTTGAAAATACTTACAAGTATTTGAAAATACTTACAAGTATTTGAAAACACTGACAAGTATTTGAAAATACTGACAAGTATTTGAAAATACATACAAGTATTTGAAAATACTGACAAGTATTTGAAAATACTGACAAGTATTTGAAAATACTTACAAGTTTTTAAAAATACTGACAAGTATTTGAAAATACTTACAAGTATTCGAAAATACTTACAAGGATTTGAAAATACTGACAACAATTCGAAAATACTGACAAGTATTCGAAAATACTTACAAGTATTTAAAAATACTGACAAGTATTTGAAAATACTGACAAGTATTTGAAAATACATACAAGTATTTGAAAATACTGACAAGTATTTGAAAATACTTACAAGTATTCGAAAATACTTACAAGTATTTGAAAATACTTACAAGTATTTGAAAATACTTACAAGTATTTGAAAATACCTACAAGTATTTGAAAATACTGACAATTAACTGAAAATACTGACAAGTATTTGAAAATACATACAAGTATTTGAAAATACTTACAAGTAATTGAAATACTTACAAGTATTCGAAAATACTTACAAGTATTTGAAAATACTTACAAGTATTTGAAAATACTGACAATTATCTGAAAATACTGACAAGTATTTGAAAATACATACCAGGATTTGAAAATACATACACGTATTGGAAAATACTTACAAGTACTTGAAAATACTTACAAGTATTTGAAAATACTTACAAGTATTTGAAAATACTGACAACAATTCGAAAATACTGACAAGTATTTGAAAATACTTACAAGTATTTGAAAATACTGACAAGTATTTGAAAATACTGACAAGTATTTGAAAATACTTACAAGTATTTAAAAATACAGACAAGTATTTGAAAATACTGACAAGTATTTGAAAATACTTACAAGTATTTGAAAATACTTACAAGTATTTGAAAATACTTACAAGTATTTGAAAATACTTACAAGTAATTGAAAATACTTACAAGTATTCGAAAATACCTACAAGTATTTGAAAATACTTACAAGTATTTAAAAATACTTACAAGTATTTGAAAATACTTACAAGTATTTGAAAATACTTACAAGTATTTAAAAATACTGACAAGTATTTAAAAATACTGACAAGTATTTGAAAATACCGACAAGTATTTGAAAATACTTACAAGTATTTGAAAATACTTACAAGTATTTGAAAATACTTACAAGTATTTGAAAATACTTACAAGTATTTGAAAACACTGACAAGTATTTGAAAATACTGACAAGTATTTGAAAATACATACAAGTATTTGAAAATACTGACAAGTATTTGAAAATACTGACAAGTATTTGAAAATACTTACAAGTATTTAAAAATACTGACAAGTATTTAAAAATACTGACAAGTATTTGAAAATACCGACAAGTATTTGAAAATACTTACAAGTATTTGAAAATACTTACAAGTATTTGAAAATACTTACAAGTATTTGAAAATACTTACAAGTATTTGAAAACACTGACAAGTATTTGAAAATACTGACAAGTATTTGAAAATACATACAAGTATTTGAAAATACTGACAAGTATTTGAAAATACTGACAAGTATTTGAAAATACTTACAAGTTTTTAAAAATACTGACAAGTATTTGAAAATACTTACAAGTATTCGAAAATACTTACAAGGATTTGAAAATACTGACAACAATTCGAAAATACTGACAAGTATTCGAAAATACTTACAAGTATTTAAAAATACTGACAAGTATTTGAAAATACTGACAAGTATTTGAAAATACATACAAGTATTTGAAAATACTGACAAGTATTTGAAAATACTTACAAGTATTCGAAAATACTTACAAGTATTTGAAAATACTTACAAGTATTTGAAAATACTTACAAGTATTTGAAAATACCTACAAGTATTTGAAAATACTGACAATTAACTGAAAATACTGACAAGTATTTGAAAATACATACAAGTATTTGAAAATACTTACAAGTAATTGAAATACTTACAAGTATTCGAAAATACTTACAAGTATTTGAAAATACTTACAAGTATTTGAAAATACTGACAATTATCTGAAAATACTGACAAGTATTTGAAAATACATACCAGGATTTGAAAATACATACACGTATTGGAAAATACTTACAAGTATTTGAAAATACTTACAAGTATTTGAAAATACTTACAAGTATTTGAAAATACTGACAACAATTCGAAAATACTGACAAGTATTCGAAAATACTTACAAGTATTTAAAAATACTGACAAGTATTTAAAAATACTGACAAGTATTTGAAAATACTGACAAGTATTTGAAAATACTGACAAGTATTTTCAAATACATACAAGTATTTGAAAATACTTACAAGTAATTGAAAATACTTACAAGTATTCGAAAATACCTACAAGTATTTGAAAATACTTACAAGTATTTGAAAATACTTACAAGTATTTGAAAATACTGACAATTATCTGAAAATACTGACAAGTATTTGAAAATACATACCAGGATTTGAAAATACATACACGTATTGGAAAATACTTACAAGTATTTGAAAATACTTACAAGTATTTGAAAATACTTACAAGTATTTGAAAATACTTACAAGTATTTGAAAATACTGACAACAATTCGAAAATACTGACAAGTATTCGAAAATACTTACAAGTATTTGAAAATACTTACAAGTATTTGAAAATACTTACAAGTATTTAAAAATACTGACAAGTATTTAAAAATACTGACAAGTATTTGAAAATACCGACAAGTATTTGAAAATACTTACAAGTATTTGAAAATACTTACAAGTATTTGAAAATACTTACAAGTATTTGAAAATACCGACAAGTATTCGAAAATACTTACAAGTATTTAAAAATACTGACAAGTATTTGAAAATACCGACAAGTATTCGAAAATACTGACAAGTATTTGAAAATACTTACAAGTATTTGAAAATTCTTACGAAGTATTTGAAAATATTTACAAGTATTTGAAAATACTTACAAGTATTTGAAAATACTTACAAGGATTTGAAAATACTTACAAGTATTTGAAAATACTTACAAGTATTTGAAAATACTTACAAGTATTTGAAAATACTTACAAGTATTCGAAAATACTTACAAGTATTCGAAAATACTTACAAGTATTTAAAAATACTTACAAGTATTTGAAAATACTGACAACAATTCGAAAATACTGACAAGTATTCGAAAATACTTACAAGTAATTGAAAATACTTACAAGTATTCGAAAATACCTACAAGTATTTGAAAATACTGACAAGTATTTGAAAATACTTACAAGTAATTGAAAATACTTACAAGTATTCGAAAATACCTACAAGTATTTGAAAATACTTACAAGTATTTGAAAATACTGACAAGTATTTGAAAATACTTACAAGTATTCGAAAATACTTACAAGTATTTGAAAATACTTACAAGTATTTGAAAATACTTACAAGTATTTGAAAATACCTACAAGTATTTGAAAATACTGACAATTATCTGAAAATACTGACAAGTATTTGAAAATACATACAAGTATTTGAAAATACTTACAAGTAATTGAAAATACTTACAAGTATTCGAAAATACTTACAAGTATTTGAAAATACTTACAAGTATTTGAAAATACTTACAAGTATTTGAAAATACTGACAATTATCTGAAAATACTGACAAGTATTTGAAAATACATACCAGGATTTGAAAATACATACACGTATTGGAAAATACTTACAAGTATTTGAAAATACTTACAAGTATTTGAAAATACTTACAAGTATTCGAAAATACCTACAAGTATTTGAAAATACTTACAAGTATTTGAAAATACTTACAAGTATTTGAAAATACTTACAAGTATTTAAAAATACTGACAAGTATTTAAAAATACTGACAAGTATTTGAAAATACCGACAAGTATTTGAAAATACTTACAAGTATTTGAAAATACTTACAAGTATTTGAAAATACTTACAAGTATTTGAAAATACTTACAAGTATTTGAAAACACTGACAAGTATTTGAAAATACTGACAAGTATTTGAAAATACATACAAGTATTTGAAAATACTGACAAGTATTTGAAAATACTGACAAGTATTTGAAAATACTTACAAGTTTTTAAAAATACTGACAAGTATTTGAAAATACTTACAAGTATTCGAAAATACTTACAAGGATTTGAAAATACTGACAACAATTCGAAAATACTGACAAGTATTCGAAAATACTTACAAGTATTTAAAAATACTGACAAGTATTTGAAAATACTGACAAGTATTTGAAAATACATACAAGTATTTGAAAATACTGACAAGTATTTGAAAATACTTACAAGTATTCGAAAATACTTACAAGTATTTGAAAATACTTACAAGTATTTGAAAATACTTACAAGTATTTGAAAATACCTACAAGTATTTGAAAATACTGACAATTAACTGAAAATACTGACAAGTATTTGAAAATACATACAAGTATTTGAAAATACTTACAAGTAATTGAAATACTTACAAGTATTCGAAAATACTTACAAGTATTTGAAAATACTTACAAGTATTTGAAAATACTGACAATTATCTGAAAATACTGACAAGTATTTGAAAATACATACCAGGATTTGAAAATACATACACGTATTGGAAAATACTTACAAGTATTTGAAAATACTTACAAGTATTTGAAAATACTTACAAGTATTTGAAAATACTGACAACAATTCGAAAATACTGACAAGTATTTGAAAATACTTACAAGTATTTGAAAATACTGACAAGTATTTGAAAATACTGACAAGTATTTGAAAATACTTACAAGTATTTAAAAATACAGACAAGTATTTGAAAATACTGACAAGTATTTGAAAATACTTACAAGTATTTGAAAATACTTACAAGTATTTGAAAATACTTAAAAGTATTTGAAAATACTTACAAGTAATTGAAAATACTTACAAGTATTCGAAAATACCTACAAGTATTTGAAAATACTTACAAGTATTTAAAAATACTTACAAGTATTTGAAAATACTTACAAGTATTTGAAAATACTTACAAGTATTTAAAAATACTGACAAGTATTTAAAAATACTGACAAGTATTTGAAAATACCGACAAGTATTTGAAAATACTTACAAGTATTTGAAAATACTTACAAGTATTTGAAAATACTTACAAGTATTTGAAAATACTTACAAGTATTTGAAAACACTGACAAGTATTTGAAAATACTGACAAGTATTTGAAAATACATACAAGTATTTGAAAATACTGACAAGTATTTGAAAATACTGACAAGTATTTGAAAATACTTACAAGTTTTTAAAAATACTGACAAGTATTTGAAAATACTTACAAGTATTCGAAAATACTTACAAGGATTTGAAAATACTGACAACAATTCGAAAATACTGACAAGTATTCGAAAATACTTACAAGTATTTAAAAATACTGACAAGTATTTGAAAATACTGACAAGTATTTGAAAATACATACAAGTATTTGAAAATACTGACAAGTATTTGAAAATACTTACAAGTATTTGAAAATACTGACAAGTATTTGAAAATACTGACAAGTATTTGAAAATACTTACAATTATTTGAAAATACTTACAAGTATTTGAAAATACTTACAAGTATTTGAAAATACTTACAAGTAATTGAAAATACTTACAAGTATTCGAAAATACCTACAAGTATTTGAAAATACTTACAAGTATTTAAAAATACTTACAAGTATTTGAAAATACTTACAAGTATTTGAAAATACTTACAAGTATTTAAAAATACTGACAAGTATTTAAAAATACTGACAAGTATTTGAAAATACCGACAAGTATTTGAAAATACTTACAAGTATTTGAAAATACTTACAAGTATTTGAAAATACTTACAAGTATTTGAAAATACTTACAAGTATTTGAAAACACTGACAAGTATTTGAAAATACTGACAAGTATTTGAAAATACATACAAGTATTTGAAAATACTGACAAGTATTTGAAAATACTGACAAGTATTTGAAAATACTTACAAGTTTTTAAAAATACTGACAAGTATTTGAAAATACTTACAAGTATTCGAAAATACTTACAAGGATTTGAAAATACTGACAACAATTCGAAAATACTGACAAGTATTCGAAAATACTTACAAGTATTTAAAAATACTGACAAGTATTTGAAAATACTGACAAGTATTTGAAAATACATACAAGTATTTGAAAATACTGACAAGTATTTGAAAATACTTACAAGTATTCGAAAATACTTACAAGTATTTGAAAATACTTACAAGTATTTGAAAATACTTACAAGTATTTGAAAATACCTACAAGTATTTGAAAATACTGACAATTAACTGAAAATACTGACAAGTATTTGAAAATACATACAAGTATTTGAAAATACTTACAAGTAATTGAAATACTTACAAGTATTCGAAAATACTTACAAGTATTTGAAAATACTTACAAGTATTTGAAAATACTGACAATTATCTGAAAATACTGACAAGTATTTGAAAATACATACCAGGATTTGAAAATACATACACGTATTGGAAAATACTTACAAGTATTTGAAAATACTTACAAGTATTTGAAAATACTTACAAGTATTTGAAAATACTGACAACAATTCGAAAATACTGACAAGTATTTGAAAATACTTACAAGTATTTGAAAATACTGACAAGTATTTGAAAATACTGACAAGTATTTGAAAATACTTACAAGTTTTTAAAAATACTGACAAGTATTTGAAAATACTTACAAGTATTCGAAAATACTTACAAGGATTTGAAAATACTTACAAGTATTTGAAAATACTTACAAGTATTTGAAAATACTTACAAGTAATTGAAAATACTTACAAGTATTCGAAAATACCTACAAGTATTTGAAAATACTTACAAGTATTTAAAAATACTTACAAGTATTTGAAAATACTTACAAGTATTTGAAAATACTTACAAGTATTTAAAAATACTGACAAGTATTTAAAAATACTGACAAGTATTTGAAAATACCGACAAGTATTTGAAAATACTTACAAGTATTTGAAAATACTTACAAGTATTTGAAAATACTTACAAGTATTTGAAAATACTTACAAGTATTTGAAAACACTGACAAGTATTTGAAAATACTGACAAGTATTTGAAAATACATACAAGTATTTGAAAATACTGACAAGTATTTGAAAATACTGACAAGTATTTGAAAATACTGACAAGTATTTGAAAATACTTACAAGTTTTTAAAAATACTGACAAGTATTTGAAAATACTTACAAGTATTCGAAAATACTTACAAGGATTTGAAAATACTGACAACAATTCGAAAATACTGACAAGTATTCGAAAATACTTACAAGTATTTGAAAATACTTACAAGTATTTGAAAATACTTACAAGTATTTGAAAATACTGACAATTATCTGAAAATACTGACAAGTATTTGAAAATACATACCAGGATTTGAAAATACATACACGTATTGGAAAATACTTACAAGTATTTGAAAATACTTACAAGTATTAAAATATTTACAAGTATTTGAAAATACTGACAACAATTCGAAAATACTGACAAGTATTCGAAAATACTTACAAGTATTTAAAAATACTGACAAGTATTTAAAAATACTGACAAGTATTTGAAAATACTGACAAGTATTTGAAAATACTGACAAGTATTTTCAAATACATACAAGTATTTGAAAATACTTACAAGTAATTGAAAATACTTACAAGTATTCGAAAATACCTACAAGTATTTGAAAATACTTACAAGTATTTGAAAATACTGACAATAATTTGAAAATACTGACAAGTATTCGAAAATACTTACAAGTATTTAAAAATACTGACAAGTATTTGAAAATACTTACAAGTATTTGAAAATACTGACAAGTATTTGAAAATACTGACAAGTATTTGAAAATACTTACAATTATTTGGAAATACTTACAAGTATTTGAAAATACTTACAAGTATTTGAAAATACTTACAAGTATTTGAAAATACTTACAAGTATTTGAAAATACTTACAAGTATTTGAAAATACTTACAAGTATTCGAAAATACTTACAAGTATTTGAAAATACTTACAAGTATCTGAAAATACTTACAAGTATCTGAAAATACTTACAAGTATTTGAAAATACTTACAAGTATTTGAAAATACTTACAAGTATTTGAAAATACTTACAATTATTTGAAAATACTTACAAGTATTTGAAAATACTTACAAGTATTTGAAAATACTTACAAGTATTTGAAAATACTGACAACAATTCGAAAATACCGACAAGTATTCGAAAATACTTACAAGTATTTAAAAATACCGACAAGTATTTGAAAATACCGACAAGTATTCGAAAATACTTACTAGTATTTGAAAATACCGACAAGTATTTGAAAATACCGACAAGTAATTGAAAATACTTACAAGTATTTAAAAATACCGACAAGTATTTGAAAAAACCGACAAGTATTCGAAAATACTTACAAGTATTTAAAAATACTGACAAGTATTTGAAAATACCGACAAGTATTCGAAAATACTGACAAGTATTTGAAAATACTTACAAGTATTTGAAAATACTTACAAGTATTCGAAAATACCTACAAGTATTTGAAAATACTTACAAGTATTTGAAAATATTTACAAGTATTTGAAAATACTGACAAGTATTTGAAAATACTTACAAGTATTTAAAAATACTGACAAGTATTTGAAAATACTTACAAGTATTCGAAAATACCTACAAGTATTTGAAAATACTTACAAGTATTTGAAAATACTGACAAGTATTTGAAAATACTGACAAGTATTTGAAAATACTTACAAGTATTTAAAAATACAGACAAGTATTTGAAAATACTGACAAGTATTTGAAAATACTTACAAGTATTTGAAAATACTTACAAGTATTTGAAAATACTTACAAGTATTTGAAAATACTTACAAGTAATTGAAAATACTTACAAGTATTCGAAAATACCTACAAGTATTTGAAAATACTTACAAGTATTTAAAAATACTTACAAGTATTTGAAAATACTTACAAGTATTTGAAAATACTTACAAGTATTTAAAAATACTGACAAGTATTTAAAAATACTGACAAGTATTTGAAAATACCGACAAGTATTTGAAAATACTTACAAGTATTTGAAAATACTTACAAGTATTTGAAAATACTTACAAGTATTTGAAAATACTTACAAGTATTTGAAAACACTGACAAGTATTTGAAAATACTGACAAGTATTTGAAAATACATACAAGTATTTGAAAATACTGACAAGTATTTGAAAATACTGACAAGTATTTGAAAATACTTACAAGTTTTTAAAAATACTGACAAGTATTTGAAAATACTTACAAGTATTCGAAAATACTTACAAGGATTTGAAAATACTGACAACAATTCGAAAATACTGACAAGTATTCGAAAATACTTACAAGTATTTAAAAATACTGACAAGTATTTGAAAATACTGACAAGTATTTGAAAATACATACAAGTATTTGAAAATACTGACAAGTATTTGAAAATACTTACAAGTATTCGAAAATACTTACAAGTATTTGAAAATACTTACAAGTATTTGAAAATACTTACAAGTATTTGAAAATACCTACAAGTATTTGAAAATACTGACAATTAACTGAAAATACTGACAAGTATTTGAAAATACATACAAGTATTTGAAAATACTTACAAGTAATTGAAATACTTACAAGTATTCGAAAATACTTACAAGTATTTGAAAATACTTACAAGTATTTGAAAATACTGACAATTATCTGAAAATACTGACAAGTATTTGAAAATACATACCAGGATTTGAAAATACATACACGTATTGGAAAATACTTACAAGTATTTGAAAATACTTACAAGTATTTGAAAATACTTACAAGTATTTGAAAATACTTACAAGTATTTGAAAATACTGACAACAATTCGAAAATACTGACAAGTATTCGAAAATACTTACAAGTATTTAAAAATACTGACAAGTATTTAAAAATACTGACAAGTATTTGAAAATACTGACAAGTATTTGAAAATACTGACAAGTATTTTCAAATACATACAAGTATTTGAAAATACTTACAAGTAATTGAAAATACTTACAAGTATTCGAAAATACCTACAAGTATTTGAAAATACTTACAAGTATTTGAAAATACTGACAAGTATTTGAAAATACTTACAAGTATTTGAAAATACTTACAAGTATTTGAAAATACTTACAAGTATTCGAAAATACTTACAAGTATTTGAAAATACTTACAAGTATCTGAAAATACTTACAAGTATCTGAAAATACTTACAAGTATTTGAAAATACTTACAAGTATTTGAAAATACTTACAAGTATTTGAAAATACTTACAATTATTTGAAAATACTTACAAGTATTTGAAAATACTTACAAGTATTTGAAAATACTTACAAGTATTTGAAAATACTGACAACAATTCGAAAATACCGACAAGTATTCGAAAATACTTACAAGTATTTAAAAATACCGACAAGTATTTGAAAATACCGACAAGTATTCGAAAATACTTACTAGTATTTGAAAATACCGACAAGTATTTGAAAATACCGACAAGTAATTGAAAATACTTACAAGTATTTAAAAATACCGACAAGTATTTGAAAAAACCGACAAGTATTCGAAAATACTTACAAGTATTTAAAAATACTGACAAGTATTTGAAAATACCGACAAGTATTCGAAAATACTGACAAGTATTTGAAAATACTTACAAGTATTTGAAAATACTTACAAGTATTCGAAAATACCTACAAGTATTTGAAAATACTTACAAGTATTTGAAAATATTGACAAGTATTTGAAAATACTGACAAGTATTTGAAAATACTTACAAGTATTTAAAAATACTGACAAGTATTTGAAAATACTTACAAGTATTCGAAAATACCTACAAGTATTTGAAAATACTTACAAGTATTTGAAAATACTGACAAGTATTTGAAAATACTGACAAGTATTTGAAAATACTTACAAGTATTTAAAAATACAGACAAGTATTTGAAAATACTGACAAGTATTTGAAAATACTTACAAGTATTTGAAAATACTTACAAGTATTTGAAAATACTTACAAGTATTTGAAAATACTTACAAGTAATTGAAAATACTTACAAGTATTCGAAAATACCTACAAGTATTTGAAAATACTTACAAGTATTTAAAAATACTTACAAGTATTTGAAAATACTTACAAGTATTTGAAAATACTTACAAGTATTTAAAAATACTGACAAGTATTTAAAAATACTGACAAGTATTTGAAAATACCGACAAGTATTTGAAAATACTTACAAGTATTTGAAAATACTTACAAGTATTTGAAAATACTTACAAGTATTTGAAAATACTTACAAGTATTTGAAAACACTGACAAGTATTTGAAAATACTGACAAGTATTTGAAAATACATACAAGTATTTGAAAATACTGACAAGTATTTGAAAATACTGACAAGTATTTGAAAATACTTACAAGTTTTTAAAAATACTGACAAGTATTTGAAAATACTTACAAGTATTCGAAAATACTTACAAGGATTTGAAAATACTGACAACAATTCGAAAATACTGACAAGTATTCGAAAATACTTACAAGTATTTAAAAATACTGACAAGTATTTGAAAATACTGACAAGTATTTGAAAATACATACAAGTATTTGAAAATACTGACAAGTATTTGAAAATACTTACAAGTATTCGAAAATACTTACAAGTATTTGAAAATACTTACAAGTATTTGAAAATACTTACAAGTATTTGAAAATACCTACAAGTATTTGAAAATACTGACAATTAACTGAAAATACTGACAAGTATTTGAAAATACATACAAGTATTTGAAAATACTTACAAGTAATTGAAATACTTACAAGTATTCGAAAATACTTACAAGTATTTGAAAATACTTACAAGTATTTGAAAATACTGACAATTATCTGAAAATACTGACAAGTATTTGAAAATACATACCAGGATTTGAAAATACATACACGTATTGGAAAATACTTACAAGTATTTGAAAATACTTACAAGTATTTGAAAATACTTACAAGTATTTGAAAATACTGACAACAATTCGAAAATACTGACAAGTATTCGAAAATACTTACAAGTATTTAAAAATACTGACAAGTATTTAAAAATACTGACAAGTATTTGAAAATACTGACAAGTATTTGAAAATACTGACAAGTATTTTCAAATACATACAAGTATTTGAAAATACTTACAAGTAATTGAAAATACTTACAAGTATTCGAAAATACCTACAAGTATTTGAAAATACTTACAAGTATTTGAAAATACTTACAAGTATTTGAAAATACTGACAATTATCTGAAAATACTGACAAGTATTTGAAAATACATACCAGGATTTGAAAATACATACACGTATTGGAAAATACTTACAAGTATTTGAAAATACTTACAAGTATTTGAAAATACTTACAAGTATTTGAAAATACTTACAAGTATTTGAAAATACTGACAACAATTCGAAAATACTGACAAGTATTCGAAAATACTTACAAGTATTTGAAAATACTTACAAGTATTTGAAAATACTTACAAGTATTTAAAAATACTGACAAGTATTTAAAAATACTGACAAGTATTTGAAAATACCGACAAGTATTTGAAAATACTTACAAGTATTTGAAAATACTTACAAGTATTTGAAAATACTTACAAGTATTTGAAAATACCGACAAGTATTCGAAAATACTTACAAGTATTTAAAAATACTGACAAGTATTTGAAAATACCGACAAGTATTCGAAAATACTGACAAGTATTTGAAAATACTTACAAGTATTTGAAAATTCTTACGAAGTATTTGAAAATATTTACAAGTATTTGAAAATACTTACAAGTATTTGAAAATACTTACAAGGATTTGAAAATACTTACAAGTATTTGAAAATACTTACAAGTATTTGAAAATACTTACAAGTATTTGAAAATACTTACAAGTATTCGAAAATACTTACAAGTATTCGAAAATACTTACAAGTATTTAAAAATACTTACAAGTATTTGAAAATACTGACAACAATTCGAAAATACCTACAAGTATTTGAAAATACTTACAAGTATTTGAAAATACTGACAAGTATTTGAAAATACTTACAAGTATTCGAAAATACTTACAAGTATTTGAAAATACTTACAAGTATTTGAAAATACTTACAAGTATTTGAAAATACCTACAAGTATTTGAAAATACTGACAATTATCTGAAAATACTGACAAGTATTTGAAAATACATACAAGTATTTGAAAATACTTACAAGTAATTGAAAATACTTACAAGTATTCGAAAATACTTACAAGTATTTGAAAATACTTACAAGTATTTGAAAATACTTACAAGTATTTGAAAATACTGACAATTATCTGAAAATACTGACAAGTATTTGAAAATACATACCAGGATTTGAAAATACATACACGTATTGGAAAATACTTACAAGTATTTGAAAATACTTACAAGTATTTGAAAATACTTACAAGTATTCGAAAATACCTACAAGTATTTGAAAATACTTACAAGTATTTGAAAATACTTACAAGTATTTGAAAATACTGACAATTATCTGAAAATACTGACAAGTATTTGAAAATACATACCAGGATTTGAAAATACATACACGTATTGGAAAATACTTACAAGTATTTGAAAATACTTACAAGTATTTGAAAATACTTACAAGTATTTGAAAATACTGACAATAATTTGAAAATACTGACAAGTATTCGAAAATACTTACAAGTATTTAAAAATACTGACAAGTATTTGAAAATACTTACAAGTATTTGAAAATACTGACAAGTATTTGAAAATACTGACAAGTATTTGAAAATACTTACAATTATTTGGAAATACTTACAAGTATTTGAAAATACTTACAAGTATTTGAAAATACTTACAAGTATTTGAAAATACTTACAAGTATTTGAAAATACTTACAAGTATTTGAAAATACTTACAAGTATTCGAAAATACTTACAAGTATTTGAAAATACTTACAAGTATCTGAAAATACTTACAAGTATCTGAAAATACTTACAAGTATTTGAAAATACTTACAAGTATTTGAAAATACTTACAAGTATTTGAAAATACTTACAATTATTTGAAAATACTTACAAGTATTTGAAAATACTTACAAGTATTTGAAAATACTTACAAGTATTTGAAAATACTGACAACAATTCGAAAATACCGACAAGTATTCGAAAATACTTACAAGTATTTAAAAATACCGACAAGTATTTGAAAATACCGACAAGTATTCGAAAATACTTACTAGTATTTGAAAATACCGACAAGTATTTGAAAATACCGACAAGTAATTGAAAATACTTACAAGTATTTAAAAATACCGACAAGTATTTGAAAAAACCGACAAGTATTCGAAAATACTTACAAGTATTTAAAAATACTGACAAGTATTTGAAAATACCGACAAGTATTCGAAAATACTGACAAGTATTTGAAAATACTTACAAGTATTTGAAAATACTTACAAGTATTCGAAAATACCTACAAGTATTTGAAAATACTTACAAGTATTTGAAAATATTGACAAGTATTTGAAAATACTGACAAGTATTTGAAAATACTTACAAGTATTTAAAAATACTGACAAGTATTTGAAAATACTTACAAGTATTCGAAAATACCTACAAGTATTTGAAAATACTTACAAGTATTTGAAAATACTGACAAGTATTTGAAAATACTGACAAGTATTTGAAAATACTTACAAGTATTTAAAAATACAGACAAGTATTTGAAAATACTGACAAGTATTTGAAAATACTTACAAGTATTTGAAAATACTTACAAGTATTTGAAAATACTTACAAGTATTTGAAAATACTTACAAGTAATTGAAAATACTTACAAGTATTCGAAAATACCTACAAGTATTTGAAAATACTTACAAGTATTTAAAAATACTTACAAGTATTTGAAAATACTTACAAGTATTTGAAAATACTTACAAGTATTTAAAAATACTGACAAGTATTTAAAAATACTGACAAGTATTTGAAAATACCGACAAGTATTTGAAAATACTTACAAGTATTTGAAAATACTTACAAGTATTTGAAAATACTTACAAGTATTTGAAAATACTTACAAGTATTTGAAAACACTGACAAGTATTTGAAAATACTGACAAGTATTTGAAAATACATACAAGTATTTGAAAATACTGACAAGTATTTGAAAATACTGACAAGTATTTGAAAATACTTACAAGTTTTTAAAAATACTGACAAGTATTTGAAAATACTTACAAGTATTCGAAAATACTTACAAGGATTTGAAAATACTGACAACAATTCGAAAATACTGACAAGTATTCGAAAATACTTACAAGTATTTAAAAATACTGACAAGTATTTGAAAATACTGACAAGTATTTGAAAATACATACAAGTATTTGAAAATACTGACAAGTATTTGAAAATACTTACAAGTATTCGAAAATACTTACAAGTATTTGAAAATACTTACAAGTATTTGAAAATACTTACAAGTATTTGAAAATACCTACAAGTATTTGAAAATACTGACAATTAACTGAAAATACTGACAAGTATTTGAAAATACATACAAGTATTTGAAAATACTTACAAGTAATTGAAATACTTACAAGTATTCGAAAATACTTACAAGTATTTGAAAATACTTACAAGTATTTGAAAATACTGACAATTATCTGAAAATACTGACAAGTATTTGAAAATACATACCAGGATTTGAAAATACATACACGTATTGGAAAATACTTACAAGTATTTGAAAATACTTACAAGTATTTGAAAATACTTACAAGTATTTGAAAATACTGACAACAATTCGAAAATACTGACAAGTATTCGAAAATACTTACAAGTATTTAAAAATACTGACAAGTATTTAAAAATACTGACAAGTATTTGAAAATACTGACAAGTATTTGAAAATACTGACAAGTATTTTCAAATACATACAAGTATTTGAAAATACTTACAAGTAATTGAAAATACTTACAAGTATTCGAAAATACCTACAAGTATTTGAAAATACTTACAAGTATTTGAAAATACTTACAAGTATTTGAAAATACTGACAATTATCTGAAAATACTGACAAGTATTTGAAAATACATACCAGGATTTGAAAATACATACACGTATTGGAAAATACTTACAAGTATTTGAAAATACTTACAAGTATTTGAAAATACTTACAAGTATTTGAAAATACTTACAAGTATTTGAAAATACTGACAACAATTCGAAAATACTGACAAGTATTCGAAAATACTTACAAGTATTTGAAAATACTTACAAGTATTTGAAAATACTTACAAGTATTTAAAAATACTGACAAGTATTTAAAAATACTGACAAGTATTTGAAAATACCGACAAGTATTTGAAAATACTTACAAGTATTTGAAAATACTTACAAGTATTTGAAAATACTTACAAGTATTTGAAAATACCGACAAGTATTCGAAAATACTTACAAGTATTTAAAAATACTGACAAGTATTTGAAAATACCGACAAGTATTCGAAAATACTGACAAGTATTTGAAAATACTTACAAGTATTTGAAAATTCTTACGAAGTATTTGAAAATATTTACAAGTATTTGAAAATACTTACAAGTATTTGAAAATACTTACAAGGATTTGAAAATACTTACAAGTATTTGAAAATACTTACAAGTATTTGAAAATACTTACAAGTATTTGAAAATACTTACAAGTATTCGAAAATACTTACAAGTATTCGAAAATACTTACAAGTATTTAAAAATACTTACAAGTATTTGAAAATACTGACAACAATTCGAAAATACTGACAAGTATTCGAAAATACTTACAAGTAATTGAAAATACTTACAAGTATTCGAAAATACCTACAAGTATTTGAAAATACTGACAAGTATTTGAAAATACTTACAAGTAATTGAAAATACTTACAAGTATTCGAAAATACCTACAAGTATTTGAAAATACTTACAAGTATTTGAAAATACTGACAAGTATTTGAAAATACTTACAAGTATTCGAAAATACTTACAAGTATTTGAAAATACTTACAAGTATTTGAAAATACTTACAAGTATTTGAAAATACCTACAAGTATTTGAAAATACTGACAATTATCTGAAAATACTGACAAGTATTTGAAAATACATACAAGTATTTGAAAATACTTACAAGTAATTGAAAATACTTACAAGTATTCGAAAATACTTACAAGTATTTGAAAATACTTACAAGTATTTGAAAATACTTACAAGTATTTGAAAATACTGACAATTATCTGAAAATACTGACAAGTATTTGAAAATACATACCAGGATTTGAAAATACATACACGTATTGGAAAATACTTACAAGTATTTGAAAATACTTACAAGTATTTGAAAATACTTACAAGTATTTGAAAATACTGACAACAATTCGAAAATACTGACAAGTATTCGAAAATACTTACAAGTATTTAAAAATACTGACAAGTATTTAAAAATACTGACAAGTATTTGAAAATACTGACAAGTATTTGAAAATACTGACAAGTATTTTCAAATACATACAAGTATTTGAAAATACTTACAAGTAATTGAAAATACTTACAAGTATTCGAAAATACCTACAAGTATTTGAAAATACTTACAAGTATTTGAAAATACTGACAATAATTTGAAAATACTGACAAGTATTCGAAAATACTTACAAGTATTTAAAAATACTGACAAGTATTTGAAAATACTTACAAGTATTTGAAAATACTGAAAAGTATTTGAAAATACTGACAAGTATTTGAAAATACTGACAAGTATTTGAAAATACTTACAAGTATTCGAAAATACTTACAAGTATTCGAAAATACTTACAAGTATTTAAAAATACTGACAAGTATTTGAAAATACTTACAAGTATTCGAAAATACCTACAAGTATTTGAAAATACTTACAAGTATTTGAAAATACTTACAAGTATTTGAAAATACTTACAAGTATTTGAAAATACTTACAAGTATTTGAAAAGACTTACAAGTATTTGAAAATACTTACAAGTATTTGAAAATACTTACAAGTATTTGAAAACACTGACAAGTATTTGAAAATACTGACAAGTATTTGAAAATACATACAAGTATTTGAAAATACTGACAAGTATTTGAAAATACTGACAAGTATTTGAAAATACTTACAAGTATTTAAAAATACTGACAAGTATTTGAAAATACTTACAAGTATTCGAAAATACTTACAAGGATTTGAAAATACTGACAAAAATTCGAAAATACTGACAAGTATTCGAAAATACTTACAAGTATTTAAAAATACTGACAAGTATTTGAAAATACTGACAAGTATTTGAAAATACATACAAGTATTTGAAAATACTGACAAGTATTTGAAAATACTGACAAGTATTTGAAAATACTTACAAGTATTTGAAAATACTGACAAGTATTTGAAAATACTTACAAGTATTTAAAAATACTGACAAGTATTTGAAAATACTTACAAGTATTCGAAAATACTTACAAGGATTTGAAAATACTGACAACAATTCGAAAATACTGACAAGTATTCGAAAATACTTACAAGTATTTAAAAATACTTACAAGTATTTGAAAATACTGACAATTATCTGAAAATACTGACAAGTATTTGAAAATACATACCAGGATTTGAAAATACATACACGTATTGGAAAATACTTACAAGTATTTGAAAATACTTACAAGTATTTGAAAATACTTACAAGTATTTGAAAATACTGACAACAATTCGAAAATACTGACAAGTATTCGAAAATACTTACAAGTATTTAAAAATACTGACAAGTATTTAAAAATACTGACAAGTATTTGAAAATACTGACAAGTATTTGAAAATACTGACAAGTATTTTCAAATACATACAAGTATTTGAAAATACTTACAAGTAATTGAAAATACTTACAAGTATTCGAAAATACCTACAAGTATTTGAAAATACTTACAAGTATTTGAAAATACTTACAAGTATTTGAAAATACTTACAAGTATTTGAAAATACTTACAAGTATTTGAAAATACTTACAAGTATTTGAAAATACTTACAAGTATTTGAAAATACTTACAAGTATTTGAAAATACTTACAAGTATTTGAAAATACTGACAACAATTCGAAAATACCGACAAGTATTCGAAAATACTTACAAGTATTTAAAAATACCGACAAGTATTTGAAAATACCGACAAGTATTCGAAAATACTTACTAGTATTTGAAAATACCGACAAGTATTTGAAAATACCGACAAGTAATTGAAAATACTTACAAGTATTTAAAAATACCGACAAGTATTTGAAAATACCGACAAGTATTCGAAAATACTTACAAGTATTTAAAAATACTGACAAGTATTTGAAAATACCGACAAGTATTCGAAAATACTGACAAGTATTTGAAAATACTTACAAGTATTTGAAAATACTTACAAGTATTCGAAAATACCTACAAGTATTTGAAAATACTTACAAGTATTTGAAAATTCTTACGAAGTATTTGAAAATATTTACAAGTATTTGAAAATACTTACAAGTATTTGAAAATACTTACAAGGATTTGAAAATACTTACAAGTATTTGAAAATACTTACAAGTATTTGAAAATACTTACAAGTATTTGAAAATACTTACAAGTATTCGAAAATACTTACAAGTATTCGAAAATACTTACAAGTATTTAAAAATACTTACAAGTATTTGAAAATACTGACAACAATTCGAAAATACTGACAAGTATTCGAAAATACTTACAAGTAATTGAAAATACTTACAAGTATTCGAAAATACCTACAAGTATTTGAAAATACTGACAAGTATTTGAAAATACTTACAAGTAATTGAAAATACTTACAAGTATTCGAAAATACCTACAAGTATTTGAAAATACTTACAAGTATTTGAAAATACTGACAAGTATTTGAAAATACTGACAAGTATTTTCAAATACATACAAGTATTTGAAAATACTTACAAGTAATTGAAAATACTTACAAGTATTCGAAAATACTTACAAGTATTTGAAAATACTTACAAGTATTTGAAAATACTTACAAGTATTTGAAAATACTTACAAGTATTTGAAAATACTTACAAGTATTTGAAAATACTTACAAGTATTTGAAAATACTTACAAGTATTTGAAAATACTTACAAGTATTTGAAAATACTTACAAGTATTTGAAAATACTTACAAGTATTTGAAAATACTGACAACAATTCGAAAATACCGACAAGTATTCGAAAATACTTACAAGTATTTAAAAATACCGACAAGTATTTGAAAATACCGACAAGTAGTCGAAAATACTTACTAGTATTTGAAAATACCGACAAGTATTTGAAAATACCGACAAGTAATTGAAAATACTTACAAGTATTTAAAAATACCGACAAGTATTTGAAAATACCGACAAGTATTCGAAAATACTTACAAGTATTTAAAAATACTGACAAGTATTTGAAAATAGCGACAAGTATTCGAAAATACTGACAAGTATTTGAAAATACTTACAAGTATTTGAAAATACTTACAAGTATTCGAAAATACCTACAAGTATTTGAAAATACTTACAAGTATTTGAAAATATTGACAAGTATTTGAAAATACTGACAAGTATTTGAAAATACTTACAAGTATTTAAAAATACTGACAAGTATTTGAAAATACTTACAAGTATTCGAAAATACCTACAAGTATTTGAAAATACTTACAAGTATTTGAAAATACTGACAAGTATTTGAAAATACTGACAAGTATTTGAAAATACTTACAAGTATTTAAAAATACTGACAAGTATTTGAAAATACTGACAAGTATTTGAAAATACTTACAAGTATTTGAAAATACTTACAAGTATTTGAAAATACTTACAAGTATTTGAAAATACTTACAAGTATTTGAAAATACTGACAACAATTCGAAAATACCGACAAGTATTCGAAAATACTTACAAGTATTTAAAAATACCGACAAGTATTTGATAATACCGACAAGTATTCGAAAATACTTACTAGTATTTGAAAATACCGACAAGTATTTGAAAATACCGACTAGTAATTGAAAATACTTACAAGTATTTAAAAATACCGACAAGTATTTGAAAATACCGACAAGTATTCGAAAATACTTACAAGTATTTGAAAATACTGACAAGTATTTGAAAATACTGACAAGTATTTGAAAATACTTACAAGTATTTGAAAATACTGACAACAATTCGAAAATACCGACAAGTATTCGAAAATACTTACAAGTATTTAAAAATACCGACAAGTATTTGATAATACCGACAAGTATTCGAAAATACTTACTAGTATTTGAAAATACCGACAAGTATTTGAAAATACCGACTAGTAATTGAAAATATTTACAAGTATTTAAAAATACCGACAAGTATTTGAAAATACCGACTAGTAATTGAAAATACTTACAAGTATTTAAAAATACCGACAAGTATTTGAAAATACCGACAAGTATTCGAAAATACTTACAAGTATTTAAAAATACTGACAAGTATTTGAAAATACCGACAAGTATTCGAAAATACTGACAAGTATTTGAAAATACTTACAAGTATTAGAAAATACTTACAAGTATTCGAAAATACCTACAAGTATTTGAAAATACTTACAAGTATTTGAAAATACTGACAAGTATTTGAAAATACTGACAAGTATTTGAAAATACTTACAAGTATTTAAAAATACTGACAAGTATTTGAAAATACTTACAAGTATTCGAAAATACCTACAAGTATTTGAAAATACTTACAAGTATTTGAAAATACTGACAAGTATTTGAAAATACTGACAAGTATTTGAAAATACTTACAAGTATTTAAAAATACTGACAAGTATTTGAAAATACTGACAAGTATTTGAAAATACTTACAAGTATTTGAAAATACTTACAAGTATTTGAAAATACTGACAACAATTCGAAAATACTGACAAGTATTCGAAAATACTTACAAGTATTTAAAAATACTGACAAGTATTTAAAAATACTGACAAGTATTTGAAAATACTGACAAGTATTTGAAAATACTGACAAGTATTTGAAAATACTGACAAGTATTTTCAAATACATACAAGTATTTGAAAATACTTACAAGTATTTGAAAATACTTACAAGTATTTGAAAATACTTACAAGTATTTGAAAATACTTACAAGTATTTGAAAATACTTACAAGTATTTGAAAATACTTACAAGTATTTGAAAATACTTACAAGTATTTGAAAATACTTACAAGTATTTGAAAATACTTACAAGTATTTGAAAATACTTACAAGTATTTGAAAATACTTACAAGTATTTGAAAATACTTACAAGTATTTGAAAATACTTACAAGTATTTGAAAATACTGACAACAATTCGAAAATACCGACAAGTATTCGAAAATACTTACAAGTATTTAAAAATACCGACAAGTATTTGAAAATACCGACAAGTAGTCGAAAATACTTACTAGTATTTGAAAATACCGACAAGTATTTGAAAATACCGACAAGTAATTGAAAATACTTACAAGTATTTAAAAATACCGACAAGTATTTGAAAATACCGACAAGTATTCGAAAATACTTACAAGTATTTAAAAATACTGACAAGTATTTGAGAATAGCGACAAGTATTCGAAAATACTGACAAGTATTTGAAAATACTTACAAGTATTTGAAAATACTTACAAGTATTCGAAAATACCTACAAGTATTTGAAAATACTTACAAGTATTTGAAAATATTGACAAGTATTTGAAAATACTGACAAGTATTTGAAAATACTTACAAGTATTTAAAAATACTGACAAGTATTTGAAAATACTTACAAGTATTCGAAAATACCTACAAGTATTTGAAAATACTTACAAGTATTCGAAAATACTTACAAGTATTTGAAAATACTTACAAGTATTCGAAAATACTTACAAGTATTTGAAAATACTTACAAGTATTTGAAAATACTTACAAGTATTTGAAAATACTGACAATTATCTGAAAATACTGACAAGTATTTGAAAATACATACCAGGATTTGAAAATACATACACGTATTGGAAAATACTTACAAGTATTTGAAAATACTTACAAGTATTTGAAAATACTTACAAGTATTTGAAAATACTTACAAGTATTTGAAAATACTGACAACAATTCGAAAATACTGACAAGTATTCGAAAATACTTACAAGTATTTAAAAATACTAACAAGTATTTAAAAATACTGACAAGTATTTGAAAATACTGACAAGTATTTGAAAATACTGACAAGTATTTTCAAATACATACAAGTATTTGAAAATACTTACAAGTAATTGAAAATACTTACAAGTATTCGAAAATACCTACAAGTATTTGAAAATACTTACAAGTATTTGAAAATACTGACAATAATTTGAAAATACTGACAAGTATTCGAAAATACTTACAAGTATTTAAAAATACTTACAAGTATTCGAAAATACCTACAAGTATTTGAAAATACTTACAAGTATTTGAAAATACTTACAAGTATTTGAAAATACTTACAAGTATTTGAAAATACTTACAAGTATTTGAAAATACTTACAAGTATTTGAAAATACTTACAAGTATTTGAAAATACTTACAAGTATTTGAAAATACTTACAAGTATTTGAAAACACTGACAAGTATTTGAAAATACTGACAAGTATTTGAAAATACATACAAGTATTTGAAAATACTGACAAGTATTTGAAAATACTTACAAGTATTCGAAAATACTTACAAGGATTTGAAAATACTGACAACAATTCGAAAATACTGACAAGTATTCGAAAATACTTACAAGTATTTAAAAATACTGACAAGTATTTGAAAATACTGACAAGTATTTGAAAATACATACAAGTATTTGAAAATACTGACAAGTATTTGAAAATACTGACAAGTATTTGAAAATACTTACAAGTATTTGAAAATACTGACAAGTATTTGAAAATACTTACAAGTATTTAAAAATACTGACAAGTATTTGAAAATACTTACAAGTATTCGAAAATACTTACAAGGATTTGAAAATACTGACAACAATTCGAAAATACTGACAAGTATTCGAAAATACTTACAAGTATTTAAAAATACTTACAAGTATTTGAAAATACTGACAATTATCTGAAAATACTGACAAGTATTTGAAAATACATACCAGGATTTGAAAATACATACACGTATTGGAAAATACTTACAAGTATTTGAAAATACTTACAAGTATTTGAAAATACTTACAAGTATTTGAAAATACTTACAAGTATTTGAAAATACTGACAACAATTTGAAAATACTGACAAGTATTCGAAAATACTTACAAGTATTTAAAAATACTGACAAGTATTTAAAAATACTGACAAGTATTTGAAAATACTGACAAGTATTTGAAAATACTGACAAGTATTTTCAAATACATACAAGTATTTGAAAATACTTACAAGTAATTGAAAATACTTACAAGTATTCGAAAATACCTACAAGTATTTGAAAATACTTACAAGTATTTGAAAATACTTACAAGTATTTGAAAATACTTACAAGTATTTGAAAATACTTACAAGTATTTGAAAATACTTACAAGTATTTGAAAATACTTACAAGTATTTGAAAATACTTACAAGTATTTGAAAATACTTACAAGTATTTGAAAATACTTACAAGTATTTGAAAATACTTACAAGTATTTGAAAATACTTACAAGTATTTGAAAATACTGACAACAATTCGAAAATACCGACAAGTATTCGAAAATACTTACAAGTATTTAAAAATACCGACAAGTTTTTGAAAATACCGACAAGTATTCGAAAATACTTACTAGTATTTGAAAATACCGACAAGTATTTGAAAATACCGACAAGTAATTGAAAATACTTACAAGTATTTAAAAATACCGACAAGTATTTGAAAATACCGACAAGTATTCGAAAATACTTACAAGTATTTAAAAATACTGACAAGTATTTGAAAATACCGACAAGTATTCGAAAATACTGACAAGTATTTGAAAATACTTACAAGTATTTGAAAATACTTACAAGTATTCGAAAATACCTACAAGTATTTGAAAATACTTACAAGTATTTGAAAATTCTTACGAAGTATTTGAAAATATTTACAAGTATTTGAAAATACTTACAAGTATTTGAAAATACTTACAAGGATTTGAAAATACTTACAAGTATTTGAAAATACTTACAAGTATTTGAAAATACTTACAAGTATTTGAAAATACTGACAATTATCTGAAAATACCGACAAGTATTCGAAAATACTGACAAGTATTTGAAAATACTTACAAGTATTAGAAAATACTTACAAGTATTCGAAAATACCTACAAGTATTTGAAAATACTTACAAGTATTTGAAAATACTGACAAGTATTTGAAAATACTGACAAGTATTTGAAAATACTTACAAGTATTTAAAAATACTGACAAGTATTTGAAAATACTTACAAGTATTCGAAAATACCTACAAGTATTTGAAAATACTTACAAGTATTTGAAAATACTGACAAGTATTTGAAAATACCTACAAGTATTCGAAAATACTTACAAGTATTTGAAAATACTTACAAGTATTTGAAAATACTTACAAGTATTTGAAAATACTGACAATTATCTGAAAATACTGACAAGTATTTGAAAATAAATACAAGTATTTGAAAATACTTACAAGTAATTGAAATACTTACAAGTATTCGAAAATACTTACAAGTATTTGAAAATACTTACAAGTATTTGAAAATACTGACAATTATCTGAAAATACTGACAAGTATTTGAAAATACATACCAGGATTTGAAAATACATACACGTATTGGAAAATACTTACAAGTATTTGAAAATACCTACAAGTATTTGAAAATACTGACAATTAACTGAAAATACTGACAAGTATTTGAAAATACATACAAGTATTTGAAAATACTTACAAGTATTTGAAAATACTTACAAGTATTTGAAAATACTTACAAGTATTTGAAAATACCTACAAGTATTCGAAAATACTTACAAGTATTTGAAAATACTTACAAGTATTTGAAAATACTTACAAGTATTTGAAAATACTGACAATTATCTGAAAATACTGACAAGTATTTGAAAATACATACCAGGATTTGAAAATACATACACGTATTGGAAAATACTTACAAGTATTTGAAAATACCTACAAGTATTTGAAAATACTGACAATTAACTGAAAATACTGACAAGTATTTGAAAATACATACAAGTATTTGAAAATACTTACAAGTAATTGAAATACTTACAAGTATTCGAAAATACTTACAAGTATTTGAAAATACTTACAAGTATTTGAAAATACTGACAAGTATTTGAAAATACCTACAAGTATTTGAAAATACTGACAATTATCTGAAAATACTGACAAGTATTTGAAAATACATACAAGTATTTGAAAATACTTACAAGTAATTGAAAATACTTACAAGTATTCGAAAATACCTACAAGTATTTGAAAATACTTACAAGTATTTGAAAATACTGACAAGTATTTGAAAATACTTACAAGTATTCGAAAATACTTACAAGTATTTGAAAATACTTACAAGTATTTGAAAATACTTACAAGTATTTGAAAATACCTACAAGTATTTGAAAATACTGACAATTATCTGAAAATACTGACAAGTATTTGAAAATACATACAAGTATTTGAAAATACTTACAAGTAATTGAAAATACTGACAAGTATTTGAAAATACATACCAGGATTTGAAAATACATACACGTATTGGAAAATACTTACAAGTATTTGAAAATACCTACAAGTATTTGAAAATACTGACAATTAACTGAAAATACTGACAAGTATTTGAAAATACATACAAGTATTTGAAAATACTTACAAGTATTTGAAAATACTTACAAGTATTTGAAAATACTTACAAGTATTTGAAAATACCTACAAGTATTCGAAAATACTTACAAGTATTTGAAAATACTTACAAGTATTTGAAAATACTTACAAGTATTTGAAAATACTGACAATTATCTGAAAATACTGACAAGTATTTGAAAATACATACCAGGATTTGAAAATACATACACGTATTGGAAAATACTTACAAGTATTTGAAAATACCTACAAGTATTTGAAAATACTGACAATTAACTGAAAATACTGACAAGTATTTGAAAATACATACAAGTATTTGAAAATACTGACAAGTATTTGAAAATACTTACAAGTATTTGAAAATACTGACAAGTATTTGAAAATACCTACAAGTATTTGAAAATACTGACAATTATCTGAAAATACTGACAAGTATTTGAAAATACATACCAGGATTTGAAAATACATACACGTATTGGAAAATACTTACAAGTATTTGAAAATACTTACAAGTATTTGAAAATACTTACAAGTATTTGAAAATACTGACAACAATTCGAAAATACTGACAAGTATTCGAAAATACTTACAAGTATTTAAAAATACTGACAAGTATTTAAAAATACTGACAAGTATTTGAAAATACTGACAAGTATTTGAAAATACTGACAAGTATTTTCAAATACATACAAGTATTTGAAAATACTTACAAGTAATTGAAAATACTTACAAGTATTCGAAAATACCTACAAGTATTTGAAAATACTTACAAGTATTTGAAAATACTTACAAGTATTTGAAAATACTTACAAGTATTTGAAAATACTTACAAGTATTTGAAAATACTTACAAGTATTTGAAAATACTTACAAGTATTTGAAAATACTTACAAGTATTTGAAAATACTTACAAGTATTTGAAAATACTTACAAGTATTTGAAAATACTTACAAGTATTTGAAAATACTGACAACAATTCGAAAATACCGACAAGTATTCGAAAATACTTACAAGTATTTAAAAATACCGACAAGTATTTGAAAATACCGACAAGTATTCGAAAATACTTACTAGTATTTGAAAATACCGACAAGTATTTGAAAATACCGACAAGTAATTGAAAATACTTACAAGTATTTAAAAATACCGACAAGTATTTGAAAATACCGACAAGTATTCGAAAATACTTACAAGTATTTAAAAATACTGACAAGTATTTGAAAATACCGACAAGTATTCGAAAATACTGACAAGTATTTGAAAATACTTACAAGTATTTGAAAATACTTACAAGTATTCGAAAATACCTACAAGTATTTGAAAATACTTACAAGTATTTGAAAATTCTTACGAAGTATTTGAAAATATTTACAAGTATTTGAAAATACTTACAAGTATTTGAAAATACTTACAAGGATTTGAAAATACTTACAAGTATTTGAAAATACTTACAAGTATTTGAAAATACTTACAAGTATTTGAAAATACTTACAAGTATTCGAAAATACTTACAAGTATTCGAAAATACTTACAAGTATTTAAAAATACTTACAAGTATTTGAAAATACTGACAACAATTCGAAAATACTGACAAGTATTCGAAAATACTTACAAGTAATTGAAAATACTTACAAGTATTCGAAAATACCTACAAGTATTTGAAAATACTGACAAGTATTTGAAAATACTTACAAGTAATTGAAAATACTTACAAGTATTCGAAAATACCTACAAGTATTTGAAAATACTTACAAGTATTTGAAAATACTGACAAGTATTTGAAAATACTTACAAGTATTCGAAAATACTTACAAGTATTTGAAAATACTTACAAGTATTTGAAAATACTTACAAGTATTTGAAAATACTTACAAGTATTTGAAAATACTGACAATTATCTGAAAATACTGACAAGTATTTGAAAATACATACAAGTATTTGAAAATACTTACAAGTAATTGAAAATACTTACAAGTATTCGAAAATACTTACAAGTATTTGAAAATACTTACAAGTATTTGAAAATACTTACAAGTATTTGAAAATACTGACAATTATCTGAAAATACCGACAAGTATTCGAAAATACTGACAAGTATTTGAAAATACTTACAAGTATTAGAAAATACTTACAAGTATTCGAAAATACCTACAAGTATTTGAAAATACTTACAAGTATTTGAAAATACTGACAAGTATTTGAAAATACTGACAAGTATTTGAAAATACTTACAAGTATTTAAAAATACTGACAAGTATTTGAAAATACTTACAAGTATTCGAAAATACCTACAAGTATTTGAAAATACTTACAAGTATTTGAAAATACTGACAAGTATTTGAAAATACTGACAAGTATTTGAAAATACCTACAAGTATTCGAAAATACTTACAAGTATTTGAAAATACTTACAAGTATTTGAAAATACTGACAATTATCTGAAAATACTGACAAGTATTTGAAAATACATACAAGTATTTGAAAATACTTACAAGTAATTGAAATACTTACAAGTATTCGAAAATACTTACAAGTATTTGAAAATACTTACAAGTATTTGAAAATACTGACAATTATCTGAAAATACTGACAAGTATTTGAAAATACATACCAGGATTTGAAAATACATACACGTATTGGAAAATACTTACAAGTATTTGAAAATACCTACAAGTATTTGAAAATACTGACAATTAACTGAAAATACTGACAAGTATTTGAAAATACATACAAGTATTTGAAAATACTTACAAGTATTTGAAAATACTTACAAGTATTTGAAAATACTGACAAGTATTTGAAAATACTGACAAGTATTTGAAAATACTTACAAGTATTTGAAAATACTGACAAGTATTTGAAAATACCTACAAGTATTTGAAAATACTGACAATTATCTGAAAATACTGACAAGTATTTGAAAATACATACAAGTATTTGAAAATACTTACAAGTAATTGAAAATACTTACAAGTATTCGAAAATACCTACAAGTATTTGAAAATACTTACAAGTATTTGAAAATACTGACAAGTATTTGAAAATACTTACAAGTATTCGAAAATACTTACAAGTATTTGAAAATACTTACAAGTATTTGAAAATACTTACAAGTATTTGAAAATACCTACAAGTATTTGAAAATACTGACAATTATCTGAAAATACTGACAAGTATTTGAAAATACATACAAGTATTTGAAAATACTTACAAGTAATTGAAAATACTGACAAGTATTTGAAAATACATACCAGGATTTGAAAATACATACACGTATTGGAAAATACTTACAAGTATTTGAAAATACCTACAAGTATTTGAAAATACTGACAATTAACTGAAAATACTGACAAGTATTTGAAAATACATACAAGTATTTGAAAATACTTACAAGTATTTGAAAATACTTACAAGTATTTGAAAATACTTACAAGTATTTGAAAATACCTACAAGTATTCGAAAATACTTACAAGTATTTGAAAATACTTACAAGTATTTGAAAATACTTACAAGTATTTGAAAATACTGACAATTATCTGAAAATACTGACAAGTATTTGAAAATACATACCAGGATTTGAAAATACATACACGTATTGGAAAATACTTACAAGTATTTGAAAATACCTACAAGTATTTGAAAATACTGACAATTAACTGAAAATACTGACAAGTATTTGAAAATACATACAAGTATTTGAAAATACTGACAAGTATTTGAAAATACTTACAAGTATTTGAAAATACTGACAAGTATTTGAAAATACCTACAAGTATTTGAAAATACTGACAATTATCTGAAAATACTGACAAGTATTTGAAAATACATACCAGGATTTGAAAATACATACACGTATTGGAAAATACTTACAAGTATTTGAAAATACTTACAAGTATTTGAAAATACTTACAAGTATTTGAAAATACTGACAACAATTCGAAAATACTGACAAGTATTCGAAAATACTTACAAGTATTTAAAAATACTGACAAGTATTTAAAAATACTGACAAGTATTTGAAAATACTGACAAGTATTTGAAAATACTGACAAGTATTTTCAAATACATACAAGTATTTGAAAATACTTACAAGTAATTGAAAATACTTACAAGTATTCGAAAATACCTACAAGTATTTGAAAATACTTACAAGTATTTGAAAATACTTACAAGTATTTGAAAATACTTACAAGTATTTGAAAATACTTACAAGTATTTGAAAATACTTACAAGTATTTGAAAATACTTACAAGTATTTGAAAATACTTACAAGTATTTGAAAATACTTACAAGTATTTGAAAATACTTACAAGTATTTGAAAATACTGACAACAATTCGAAAATACCGACAAGTATTCGAAAATACTTACAAGTATTTAAAAATACCGACAAGTATTTGAAAATACCGACAAGTATTCGAAAATACTTACTAGTATTTGAAAATACCGACAAGTATTTGAAAATACCGACAAGTAATTGAAAATACTTACAAGTATTTAAAAATACCGACAAGTATTTGAAAATACCGACAAGTATTCGAAAATACTTACAAGTATTTAAAAATACTGACAAGTATTTGAAAATACCGACAAGTATTCGAAAATACTGACAAGTATTTGAAAATACTTACAAGTATTTGAAAATACTTACAAGTATTCGAAAATACCTACAAGTATTTGAAAATACTTACAAGTATTTGAAAATTCTTACGAAGTATTTGAAAATATTTACAAGTATTTGAAAATACTTACAAGTATTTGAAAATACTTACAAGGATTTGAAAATACTTACAAGTATTTGAAAATACTTACAAGTATTTGAAAATACTTACAAGTATTTGAAAATACTTACAAGTATTCGAAAATACTTACAAGTATTCGAAAATACTTACAAGTATTTAAAAATACTTACAAGTATTTGAAAATACTGACAACAATTCGAAAATACTGACAAGTATTCGAAAATACTTACAAGTAATTGAAAATACTTACAAGTATTCGAAAATACCTACAAGTATTTGAAAATACTGACAAGTATTTGAAAATACTTACAAGTAATTGAAAATACTTACAAGTATTCGAAAATACCTACAAGTATTTGAAAATACTTACAAGTATTTGAAAATACTGACAAGTATTTGAAAATACTTACAAGTATTCGAAAATACTTACAAGTATTTGAAAATACTTACAAGTATTTGAAAATACTTACAAGTATTTGAAAATACTTACAAGTATTTGAAAATACTGACAATTATCTGAAAATACTGACAAGTATTTGAAAATACATACAAGTATTTGAAAATACTTACAAGTAATTGAAAATACTTACAAGTATTCGAAAATACTTACAAGTATTTGAAAATACTTACAAGTATTTGAAAATACTTACAAGTATTTGAAAATACTGACAATTATCTGAAAATACCGACAAGTATTCGAAAATACTGACAAGTATTTGAAAATACTTACAAGTATTAGAAAATACTTACAAGTATTCGAAAATACCTACAAGTATTTGAAAATACTTACAAGTATTTGAAAATACTGACAAGTATTTGAAAATACTGACAAGTATTTGAAAATACTTACAAGTATTTAAAAATACTGACAAGTATTTGAAAATACTTACAAGTATTCGAAAATACCTACAAGTATTTGAAAATACTTACAAGTATTTGAAAATACTGACAAGTATTTGAAAATACCTACAAGTATTCGAAAATACTTACAAGTATTTGAAAATACTTACAAGTATTTGAAAATACTTACAAGTATTTGAAAATACTGACAATTATCTGAAAATACTGACAAGTATTTGAAAATACATACAAGTATTTGAAAATACTTACAAGTAATTGAAATACTTACAAGTATTCGAAAATACTTACAAGTATTTGAAAATACTTACAAGTATTTGAAAATACTGACAATTATCTGAAAATACTGACAAGTATTTGAAAATACATACCAGGATTTGAAAATACATACACGTATTGGAAAATACTTACAAGTATTTGAAAATACCTACAAGTATTTGAAAATACTGACAATTAACTGAAAATACTGACAAGTATTTGAAAATACATACAAGTATTTGAAAATACTTACAAGTATTTGAAAATACTTACAAGTATTTGAAAATACTTACAAGTATTTGAAAATACCTACAAGTATTCGAAAATACTTACAAGTATTTGAAAATACTTACAAGTATTTGAAAATACTTACAAGTATTTGAAAATACTGACAATTATCTGAAAATACTGACAAGTATTTGAAAATACATACCAGGATTTGAAAATACATACACGTATTGGAAAATACTTACAAGTATTTGAAAATACCTACAAGTATTTGAAAATACTGACAATTAACTGAAAATACTGACAAGTATTTGAAAATACATACAAGTATTTGAAAATACTTACAAGTAATTGAAATACTTACAAGTATTCGAAAATACTTACAAGTATTTGAAAATACTTACAAGTATTTGAAAATACTGACAATTATCTGAAAATACTGACAAGTATTTGAAAATACATACCAGGATTTGAAAATACATACACGTATTGGAAAATACTTACAAGTATTTGAAAATACTTACAAGTATTTGAAAATACTTACAAGTATTTGAAAATACTGACAACAATTCGAAAATACTGACAAGTATTCGAAAATACTTACAAGTATTTAAAAATACTGACAAGTATTTAAAAATACTGACAAGTATTTGAAAATACTGACAAGTATTTGAAAACTGACAAGTATTTTCAAATACATACAAGTATTTGAAAATACTTACAAGTAATTGAAAATACTTACAAGTATTCGAAAATACCTACAAGTATTTGAAAATACTTACAAGTATTTGAAAATACTTACAAGTATTTGAAAATACTTACAAGTATTTGAAAATACTTACAAGTATTTGAAAATACTTACAAGTATTTGAAAATACCGACAAGTATTCGAAAATACTTACTAGTATTTGAAAATACCGACAAGTATTTGAAAATACCGACAAGTAATTGAAAATACTTACAAGTATTTAAAAATACCGACAAGTATTTGAAAATACCGACAAGTATTCGAAAATACTTACAAGTATTTAAAAATACTGACAAGTATTTGAAAATACCGACAAGTATTCGAAAATACTGACAAGTATTTGAAAATACTTACAAGTATTTGAAAATACTTACAAGTATTCGAAAATACCTACAAGTATTTGAAAATACTTACAAGTATTTGAAAATTCTTACGAAGTATTTGAAAATATTTACAAGTATTTGAAAATACTTACAAGTATTTGAAAATACTTACAAGGATTTGAAAATACTTACAAGTATTTGAAAATACTTACAAGTATTTGAAAATACTTACAAGTATTTGAAAATACTTACAAGTATTCGAAAATACTTACAAGTATTCGAAAATACTTACAAGTATTTAAAAATACTTACAAGTATTTGAAAATACTGACAACAATTCGAAAATACTGACAAGTATTCGAAAATACTTACAAGTAATTGAAAATACTTACAAGTATTCGAAAATACCTACAAGTATTTGAAAATACTGACAAGTATTTGAAAATACTTACAAGTAATTGAAAATACTTACAAGTATTCGAAAATACCTACAAGTATTTGAAAATACTTACAAGTATTTGAAAATACTGACAAGTATTTGAAAATACTTACAAGTATTCGAAAATACTTACAAGTATTTGAAAATACTTACAAGTATTTGAAAATACTTACAAGTATTTGAAAATACCTACAAGTATTTGAAAATACTGACAATTATCTGAAAATACTGACAAGTATTTGAAAATACATACAAGTATTTGAAAATACTTACAAGTAATTGAAAATACTTACAAGTATTCGAAAATACTTACAAGTATTTGAAAATACTTACAAGTATTTGAAAATACTTACAAGTATTTGAAAATACTGACAATTATCTGAAAATACCGACAAGTATTCGAAAATACTGACAAGTATTTGAAAATACTTACAAGTATTAGAAAATACTTACAAGTATTCGAAAATACCTACAAGTATTTGAAAATACTTACAAGTATTTGAAAATACTGACAAGTATTTGAAAATACTGACAAGTATTTGAAAATACTTACAAGTATTTAAAAATACTGACAAGTATTTGAAAATACTTACAAGTATTCGAAAATACCTACAAGTATTTGAAAATACTTACAAGTATTTGAAAATACTGACAAGTATTTGAAAATACTGACAAGTATTTGAAAATACTTACAAGTATTTAAAAATACTGACAAGTATTTGAAAATACTGACAAGTATTTGAAAATACTTACAAGTATTTGAAAATACTTACAAGTATTTGAAAATACTTACAAGTATTTGAAAATACTTACAAGTATTTGAAAATACTGACAACAATTCGAAAATACTGACAAGTATTCGAAAATACTTACAAGTATTTAAAAATACTGACAAGTATTTAAAAATACTGACAAGTATTTGAAAATACTGACAAGTATTTGAAAATACTGACAAGTATTTTCAAATACATACAAGTATTTGAAAATACTTACAAGTATTTAAAAATACTGACAAGTATTTGAAAATACTTACAAGTATTTGAAAATACTTACAAGTATTTGAAAATACTTACAAGTATTTGAAAATACTTACAAGTATTTGAAAATACTTACAAGTATTTGAAAATACTTACAAGTATTTGAAAATACTGACAAGTATTTGAAAATACTTACAAGTATTTAAAAATACTGACAAGTATTTGAAAATACTTACAAGTATTCGAAAATACCTACAAGTATTTGAAAATACTTACAAGTATTTGAAAATACTGACAAGTATTTGAAAATACTGACAAGTATTTGAAAATACTTACAAGTATTTGAAAATACTGACAACAATTCGAAAATACCGACAAGTATTCGAAAATACTTACAAGTATTTAAAAATACCGACAAGTATTTGATAATACCGACAAGTATTCGAAAATACTTACTAGTATTTGAAAATACCGACAAGTATTTGAAAATACCGACTAGTAATTGAAAATACTTACAAGTATTTAAAAATACCGACAAGTATTTGAAAATACCGACAAGTATTCGAAAATACTTACAAGTATTTGAAAATACTTACAAGTATTTGAAAATACTTACAAGTATTTGAAAATACTTACAAGTATTTGAAAATACTTACAAGTATTTGAAAATACTTACAAGTATTTGAAAATACTGACAACAATTCGAAAATACCGACAAGTATTCGAAAATACTTACAAGTATTTAAAAATACCGACAAGTATTTGAAAATACCGACAAGTAGTCGAAAATACTTACTAGTATTTGAAAATACCGACAAGTATTTGAAAATACCGACAAGTAATTGAAAATACTTACAAGTATTTAAAAATACCGACAAGTATTTGAAAATACCGACAAGTATTCGAAAATACTTACAAGTATTTAAAAATACTGACAAGTATTTGAAAATAGCGACAAGTATTCGAAAATACTGACAAGTATTTGAAAATACTTACAAGTATTTGAAAATACTTACAAGTATTCGAAAATACCTACAAGTATTTGAAAATACTTACAAGTATTTGAAAATATTGACAAGTATTTGAAAATACTGACAAGTATTTGAAAATACTTACAAGTATTTAAAAATACTGACAAGTATTTGAAAATACTTACAAGTATTCGAAAATACCTACAAGTATTTGAAAATACTTACAAGTATTTGAAAATACTGACAAGTATTTGAAAATACTGACAAGTATTTGAAAATACTTACAAGTATTTTAAAATACTGACAAGTATTTGAAAATACTGACAAGTATTTGAAAATACTTACAAGTATTTGAAAATACTTACAAGTATTTGAAAATACTTACAAGTATTTGAAAATACTTACAAGTATTTGAAAATACTTACAAGTATTTGAAAATACTGACAACAATTCGAAAATACCGACAAGTATTCGAAAATACTTACAAGTATTTAAAAATACCGACAAGTATTTGATAATACCGACAAGTATTCGAAAATACTTACTAGTATTTGAAAATACCGACAAGTATTTGAAAATACCGACTAGTAATTGAAAATACTTACAAGTATTTAAAAATACCGACAAGTATTTGAAAATACCGACAAGTATTCGAAAATACTTACAAGTATTTAAAAATACGGACAAGTATTTGAAAATACCGACAAGTATTCGAAAATACTGACAAGTATTTGAAAATACTTACAAGTATTCGAAAATACTTACAAGTATTCGAAAATACCTACAAGTATTTGAAAATACTTACAAGTAATTGAAAATACTTACAAGTATTCGAAAATACCTACAAGTATTTGAAAATACTTACAAGTATTTGAAAATACTGACAAGTATTTGAAAATACTTACAAGTATTTGAAAATACTGACAAGTATTTGAAAATACCTACAAGTATTTGAAAATACTGACAATTATCTGAAAATACTGACAAGTATTTGAAAATACATACAAGTATTTGAAAATACTTACAAGTAATTGAAAATACTTACAAGTATTCGAAAATACCTACAAGTATTTGAAAATACTTACAAGTATTTGAAAATACTGACAAGTATTTGAAAATACTTACAAGTATTCGAAAATACTTACAAGTATTTGAAAATACTTACAAGTATTTGAAAATACTTACAAGTATTTGAAAATACCTACAAGTATTTGAAAATACTGACAATTATCTGAAAATACTGACAAGTATTTGAAAATACATACAAGTATTTGAAAATACTTACAAGTAATTGAAAATACTGACAAGTATTTGAAAATACATACCAGGATTTGAAAATACATACACGTATTGGAAAATACTTACAAGTATTTGAAAATACCTACAAGTATTTGAAAATACTGACAATTAACTGAAAATACTGACAAGTATTTGAAAATACATACAAGTATTTGAAAATACTTACAAGTATTTGAAAATACTTACAAGTATTTGAAAATACTTACAAGTATTTGAAAATACCTACAAGTATTCGAAAATACTTACAAGTATTTGAAAATACTTACAAGTATTTGAAAATACTTACAAGTATTTGAAAATACTGACAATTATCTGAAAATACTGACAAGTATTTGAAAATACATACCAGGATTTGAAAATACATACACGTATTGGAAAATACTTACAAGTATTTGAAAATACCTACAAGTATTTGAAAATACTGACAATTAACTGAAAATACTGACAAGTATTTGAAAATACATACAAGTATTTGAAAATACTTACAAGTAATTGAAATACTTACAAGTATTCGAAAATACTTACAAGTATTTGAAAATACTTACAAGTATTTGAAAATACTGACAATTATCTGAAAATACTGACAAGTATTTGAAAATACATACCAGGATTTGAAAATACATACACGTATTGGAAAATACTTACAAGTATTTGAAAATACTTACAAGTATTTGAAAATACTTACAAGTATTTGAAAATACTGACAACAATTCGAAAATACTGACAAGTATTCGAAAATACTTACAAGTATTTAAAAATACTGACAAGTATTTAAAAATACTGACAAGTATTTGAAAATACTGACAAGTATTTGAAAATACTGACAAGTATTTTCAAATACATACAAGTATTTGAAAATACTTACAAGTAATTGAAAATACTTACAAGTATTCGAAAATACCTACAAGTATTTGAAAATACTTACAAGTATTTGAAAATACTTACAAGTATTTGAAAATACTTACAAGTATTTGAAAATACTTACAAGTATTTGAAAATACTTACAAGTATTTGAAAATACTTACAAGTATTTGAAAATACTTACAAGTATTTGAAAATACTTACAAGTATTTGAAAATACTTACAAGTAATTGAAAATACTTACAAGTATTCGAAAATACCTACAAGTATTTGAAAATACTTACAAGTATTTGAAAATACTGACAAGTATTTGAAAATACTTACAAGTATTTGAAAATACTGACAAGTATTTGAAAATACCGACAAGTATTCGAAAATACTTACAAGTATTTAAAAATACGGACAAGTATTTGAAAATACCGACAAGTATTCGAAAATACTGACAAGTATTTGAAAATACTTACAAGTATTCGAAAATACTTACAAGTATTCGAAAATACCTACAAGTATTTGAAAATACTTACAATTATCTGAAAATACCGACAAGTATTCGAAAATACTGACAAGTATTTGAAAATACTTACAAGTATTAGAAAATACTTACAAGTATTCGAAAATACCTACAAGTATTTGAAAATACTTACAAGTATTTGAAAATACTGACAAGTATTTGAAAATACTGACAAGTATTTGAAAATACTTACAAGTATTTAAAAATACTGACAAGTATTTGAAAATACTTACAAGTATTCGAAAATACCTACAAGTATTTGAAAATACTTACAAGTATTTGAAAATACTGACAAGTATTTGAAAATACTGACAAGTATTTGAAAATACTTACAAGTATTTAAAAATACTGACAAGTATTTGAAAATACTGACAAGTATTTGAAAATACTTACAAGTATTTGAAAATACTTACAAGTATTTGAAAATACTTACAAGTATTTGAAAATACTTACAAGTATTTGAAAATACTGACAACAATTCGAAAATACTGACAAGTATTCGAAAATACTTACAAGTATTTAAAAATACTGACAAGTATTTAAAAATACTGACAAGTATTTGAAAATACTGACAAGTATTTGAAAATACTGACAAGTATTTTAAAATACATACAAGTATTTGAAAATACTTACAAGTATTTAAAAATACTGACAAGTATTTGAAAATACTTACAAGTATTTGAAAATACTTACAAGTATTTGAAAATACTTACAAGTATTTGAAAATACTTACAAGTATTTGAAAATACTTACAAGTATTTGAAAATACTGACAAGTATTTGAAAATACTTACAAGTATTTAAAAATACTGACAAGTATTTGAAAATACTTACAAGTATTCGAAAATACCTACAAGTATTTGAAAATACTTACAAGTATTTGAAAATACTGACAAGTATTTGAAAATACTGACAAGTATTTGAAAATACTTACAAGTATTTGAAAATACTGACAACAATTCGAAAATACCGACAAGTATTCGAAAATACTTACAAGTATTTAAAAATACCGACAAGTATTTGATAATACCGACAAGTATTCGAAAATACTTACTAGTATTTGAAAATACCGACAAGTATTTGAAAATACCGACTAGTAATTGAAAATACTTACAAGTATTTAAAAATACCGACAAGTATTTGAAAATACCGACAAGTATTCGAAAATACTTACAAGTATTTGAAAATACTTACAAGTATTTGAAAATACTTACAAGTATTTGAAAATACTTACAAGTATTTGAAAATACTTACAAGTATTTGAAAATACTTACAAGTATTTGAAAATACTTACAAGTATTTGAAAATACTTACAAGTATTTGAAAATACTTACAAGTATTTGAAAATACTTACAAGTATTTGAAAATACTTACAAGTATTTGAAAATACTTACAAGTATTTGAAAATACTTACAAGTATTTGAAAATACTTACAAGTATTTGAAAATACTGACAACAATTCGAAAATACCGACAAGTATTCGAAAATACTTACAAGTATTTAAAAATACCGACAAGTATTTGAAAATACCGACAAGTAGTCGAAAATACTTACTAGTATTTGAAAATACCGACAAGTATTTGAAAATACCGACAAGTAATTGAAAATACTTACAAGTATTTAAAAATACCGACAAGTATTTGAAAATACCGACAAGTATTCGAAAATACTTACAAGTATTTAAAAATACTGACAAGTATTTGAAAATAGCGACAAGTATTCGAAAATACTGACAAGTATTTGAAAATACTTACAAGTATTTGAAAATACTTACAAGTATTCGAAAATACCTACAAGTATTTGAAAATACTTACAAGTATTTGAAAATATTGACAAGTATTTGAAAATACTGACAAGTATTTGAAAATACTTACAAGTATTTAAAAATACTGACAAGTATTTGAAAATACTTACAAGTATTCGAAAATACCTACAAGTATTTGAAAATACTTACAAGTATTTGAAAATACTGACAAGTATTTGAAAATACTGACAAGTATTTGAAAATACTTACAAGTATTTTAAAATACTGACAAGTATTTGAAAATACTGACAAGTATTTGAAAATACTTACAAGTATTTGAAAATACTTACAAGTATTTGAAAATACTTACAAGTATTTGAAAATACTTACAAGTATTTGAAAATACTTACAAGAATTTGAAAATACTGACAACAATTCGAAAATACCGACAAGTATTCGAAAATACTTACAAGTATTTAAAAATACCGACAAGTATTTGATAATACCGACAAGTATTCGAAAATACTTACTAGTATTTGAAAATACCGACAAGTATTTGAAAATACCGACTAGTAATTGAAAATACTTACAAGTATTTAAAAATACCGACAAGTATTTGAAAATACCGACAAGTATTCGAAAATACTTACAAGTATTTAAAAATACGGACAAGTATTTGAAAATACCGACAAGTATTCCAAAATACTGACAAGTATTTGAAAATACTTACAAGTATTCGAAAATACTTACAAGTATTCGAAAATACCTACAAGTATTTGAAAATACTTACAAGTAATTGAAAATACTTACAAGTATTCGAAAATACCTACAAGTATTTGAAAATACTTACAAGTATTTGAAAATACTGACAAGTATTTGAAAATACTTACAAGTATTTGAAAATACTGACAAGTATTTGAAAATACTTACAAGTATTTGAAAATACTGACAAGTATTTGAAAATACCTACAAGTATTTGAAAATACTGACAATTATCTGAAAATACTGACAAGTATTTGAAAATACATACAAGTATTTGAAAATACTTACAAGTAATTGAAAATACTTACAAGTATTCGAAAATACCTACAAGTATTTGAAAATACTTACAAGTATTTGAAAATACTGACAAGTATTTGAAAATACTTACAAGTATTCGAAAATACTTACAAGTATTTGAAAATACTTACAAGTATTTGAAAATACTTACAAGTATTTGAAAATACCTACAAGTATTTGAAAATACTGACAATTATCTGAAAATACTGACAAGTATTTGAAAATACATACAAGTATTTGAAAATACTTACAAGTAATTGAAAATACTGACAAGTATTTGAAAATACATACCAGGATTTGAAAATACATACACGTATTGGAAAATACTTACAAGTATTTGAAAATACCTACAAGTATTTGAAAATACTGACAATTAACTGAAAATACTGACAAGTATTTGAAAATACATACAAGTATTTGAAAATACTTACAAGTATTTGAAAATACTTACAAGTATTTGAAAATACTTACAAGTATTTGAAAATACCTACAAGTATTCGAAAATACTTACAAGTATTTGAAAATACTTACAAGTATTTGAAAATACTTACAAGTATTTGAAAATACTGACAATTATCTGAAAATACTGACAAGTATTTGAAAATACATACCAGGATTTGAAAATACATACACGTATTGGAAAATACTTACAAGTATTTGAAAATACCTACAAGTATTTGAAAATACTGACAATTAACTGAAAATACTGACAAGTATTTGAAAATACATACAAGTATTTGAAAATACTTACAAGTAATTGAAATACTTACAAGTATTCGAAAATACTTACAAGTATTTGAAAATACTTACAAGTATTTGAAAATACTGACAATTATCTGAAAATACTGACAAGTATTTGAAAATACATACCAGGATTTGAAAATACATACACGTATTGGAAAATACTTACAAGTATTTGAAAATACTTACAAGTATTTGAAAATACTTACAAGTATTTGAAAATACTGACAACAATTCGAAAATACTGACAAGTATTCGAAAATACTTACAAGTATTTAAAAATACTGACAAGTATTTAAAAATACTGACAAGTATTTGAAAATACTGACAAGTATTTGAAAATACTGACAAGTATTTTCAAATACATACAAGTATTTGAAAATACTTACAAGTAATTGAAAATACTTACAAGTATTCGAAAATACCTACAAGTATTTGAAAATACTTACAAGTATTTGAAAATACTTACAAGTATTTGAAAATACTTACAAGTATTTGAAAATACTTACAAGTATTTGAAAATACTTACAAGTATTTGAAAATACTTACAAGTATTTGAAAATACTTACAAGTATTTGAAAATACTTACAAGTATTTGAAAATACTTACAAGTATTTGAAAATACTTACAAGTATTTGAAAATACTTACAAGTATTTGAAAATACTTACAAGTATTTGAAAATACTGACAACAATTCGAAAATACCGACAAGTATTCGAAAATACTTACAAGTATTTAAAAATACCGACAAGTATTTGAAAATACCGACAAGTATTCGAAAATACTTACTAGTATTTGAAAATACCGACAAGTATTTGAAAATACCGACAAGTAATTGAAAATACTTACAAGTATTTAAAAATACCGACAAGTATTTGAAAATACCGACAAGTATTCGAAAATACTTACAAGTATTTAAAAATACTGACAAGTATTTGAAAATACCGACAAGTATTCGAAAATACTGACAAGTATTTGAAAATACTTACAAGTATTTGAAAATACTTACAAGTATTCGAAAATACCTACAAGTATTTGAAAATACTTACAAGTATTTGAAAATTCTTACGAAGTATTTGAAAATATTTACAAGTATTTGAAAATACTTACAAGTATTTGAAAATACTTACAAGGATTTGAAAATACTTACAAGTATTTGAAAATACTTACAAGTATTTGAAAATACTTACAAGTATTTGAAAATACTTACAAGTATTCGAAAATACTTACAAGTATTCGAAAATACTTACAAGTATTTAAAAATACTTACAAGTATTTGAAAATACTGACAACAATTCGAAAATACTGACAAGTATTCGAAAATACTTACAAGTAATTGAAAATACTTACAAGTATTCGAAAATACCTACAAGTATTTGAAAATACTGACAAGTATTTGAAAATACTTACAAGTAATTGAAAATACTTACAAGTATTCGAAAATACCTACAAGTATTTGAAAATACTTACAAGTATTTGAAAATACTGACAAGTATTTGAAAATACTTACAAGTATTCGAAAATACTTACAAGTATTTGAAAATACTTACAAGTATTTGAAAATACTTACAAGTATTTGAAAATACCTACAAGTATTTGAAAATACTGACAATTATCTGAAAATACTGACAAGTATTTGAAAATACATACAAGTATTTGAAAATACTTACAAGTAATTGAAAATACTTACAAGTATTCGAAAATACTTACAAGTATTTGAAAATACTTACAAGTATTTGAAAATACTTACAAGTATTTGAAAATACTGACAATTATCTGAAAATACTGACAAGTATTTGAAAATACATACCAGGATTTGAAAATACATACACGTATTGGAAAATACTTACAAGTATTTGAAAATACTTACAAGTATTTGAAAATACTTACAAGTATTTGAAAATACTTACAAGTATTTGAAAATACTGACAACAATTCGAAAATACTGACAAGTATTCGAAAATACTTACAAGTATTTAAAAATACTGACAAGTATTTAAAAATACTGACAAGTATTTGAAAATACTGACAAGTATTTGAAAATACTGACAAGTATTTGAAAATACTGACAAGTATTTTCAAATACATACAAGTATTTGAAAATACTTACAAGTAATTGAAAATACTTACAAGTATTCGAAAATACCTACAAGTATTTGAAAATACTTACTAGTATTTGAAAATACTGACAATAATTTGAAAATACTGACAAGTATTCGAAAATACTTACAAGTATTTAAAAATACTGACAAGTATTTGAAAATACTTACAAGTATTTAAAAATACTGACAAGTATTTGAAAATACTTACAAGTATTCGAAAATACCTACAAGTATTTGAAAATACTTACAAGTATTTGAAAATACTGACAAGTATTTGAAAATACTGACAAGTATTTGAAAATACTTACAAGTATTTGAAAATACTGACAACAATTCGAAAATACCGACAAGTATTCGAAAATACTTACAAGTATTTAAAAATACCGACAAGTATTTGATAATACCGACAAGTATTCGAAAATACTTACTAGTATTTGAAAATACCGACAAGTATTTGAAAATACCGACTAGTAATTGAAAATACTTACAAGTATTTAAAAATACCGACAAGTATTTGAAAATACCGACAAGTATTCGAAAATACTTACAAGTATTTAAAAATACTGACAAGTATTTGAAAATACCGACAAGTATTCGAAAATACTGACAAGTATTTGAAAATACTTACAAGTATTAGAAAATACTTACAAGTATTCGAAAATACCTACAAGTATTTGAAAATACTTACAAGTATTTGAAAATACTGACAAGTATTTGAAAATACTGACAAGTATTTGAAAATACTTACAAGTTTTTAAAAATACTGACAAGTATTTGAAAATACTTACAAGTATTCGAAAATACCTACAAGTATTTGAAAATACTTACAAGTATTTGAAAATACTGACAAGTATTTGAAAATACTGACAAGTATTTGAAAATACTTACAAGTATTTAAAAATACTGACAAGTATTTGAAAATACTGACAAGTATTTGAAAATACTTACAAGTATTTGAAAATACTTACAAGTATTTGAAAATACTGACAACAATTCGAAAATACTGACAAGTATTCGAAAATACTTACAAGTATTTAAAAATACTGACAAGTATTTAAAAATACTGACAAGTATTTGAAAATACTGACAAGTATTTGAAAATACTGACAAGTATTTGAAAATACTGACAAGTATTTTCAAATACATACAAGTATTTGAAAATACTTACAAGTATTTGAAAATACTTACAAGTATTTGAAAATACTTACAAGTATTTGAAAATACTGACAACAATTCGAAAATACCGACAAGTATTCGAAAATACTTACAAGTATTTAAAAATACCGACAAGTATTTGAAAATACCGACAAGTAGTCGAAAATACTTACTAGTATTTGAAAATACCGACAAGTATTTGAAAATACCGACAAGTAATTGAAAATACTTACAAGTATTTAAAAATACCGACAAGTATTTGAAAATACCGACAAGTATTCGAAAATACTTACAAGTATTTAAAAATACTGACAAGTATTTGAAAATAGCGACAAGTATTCGAAAATACTGACAAGTATTTGAAAATACTTACAAGTATTTGAAAATACTTACAAGTATTCGAAAATACCTACAAGTATTTGAAAATACTTACAAGTATTTGAAAATATTGACAAGTATTTGAAAATACTGACAAGTATTTGAAAATACTTACAAGTATTTAAAAATACTGACAAGTATTTGAAAATACTTACAAGTATTCGAAAATACCTACAAGTATTTGAAAATACTTACAAGTATTGGAAAATACTGACAAGTATTTGAAAATACTGACAAGTATTTGAAAATACTTACAAGTATTTAAAAATACTGACAAGTATTTGAAAATACTGACAAGTATTTGAAAATACTTACAAGTATTTGAAAATACTTACAAGTATTTGAAAATACTTACAAGTATTTGAAAATACTTACAAGTATTTGAAAATACTTACAAGTATTTGAAAATACCGACAAGTATTTGAAAATACCGACAAGTAATTGAAAATACTTACAAGTATTTAAAAATACCGACAAGTATTTGAAAATACCGACAAGTATTCGAAAATACTTACAAGTATTTAAAAATACTGACAAGTATTTGAAAATAGCGACAAGTATTCGAAAATACTGACAAGTATTTGAAAATACTTACAAGTATTTGAAAATACTTACAAGTATTCGAAAATACCTACAAGTATTTGAAAATACTTACAAGTATTTGAAAATATTGACAAGTATTTGAAAATACTGACAAGTATTTGAAAATACTTACAAGTATTTAAAAATACTGACAAGTATTTGAAAATACTTACAAGTATTCGAAAATACCTACAAGTATTTGAAAATACTTACAAGTATTTGAAAATACTGACAAGTATTTGAAAATACTGACAAGTATTTGAAAATACTTACAAGTATTTTAAAATACTGACAAGTATTTGAAAATACTGACAAGTATTTGAAAATACTTACAAGTATTTGAAAATACTTACAAGTATTTGAAAATACTTACAAGTATTTGAAAATACTTACAAGTATTTGAAAATACTTACAAGTATTTGAAAATACTGACAACAATTCGAAAATACCGACAAGTATTCGAAAATACTTACAAGTATTTAAAAATACCGACAAGTATTTGATAATACCGACAAGTATTCGAAAATACTTACTAGTATTTGAAAATACCGACAAGTATTTGAAAATACCGACTAGTAATTGAAAATACTTACAAGTATTTAAAAATACCGACAAGTATTTGAAAATACCGACAAGTATTCGAAAATACTTACAAGTATTTAAAAATACGGACAAGTATTTGAAAATACCGACAAGTATTCGAAAATACTGACAAGTATTTGAAAATACTTACAAGTATTTGAAAATACTTACAAGTATTCGAAAATACCTACAAGTATTTGAAAATACTTACAAGTATTTGAAAATACTGACAAGTATTTGAAAATACTGACAAGTATTTGAAAATACTTACAAGTATTTGAAAATACTGACAACAATTCGAAAATACCGACAAGTATTCGAAAATACTTACAAGTATTTAAAAATACCGACAAGTATTTGATAATACCGACAAGTATTCGAAAATACTTACTAGTATTTGAAAATACCGACAAGTATTTGAAAATACCGACTAGTAATTGAAAATACTTACAAGTATTTAAAAATACCGACAAGTATTTGAAAATACCGACAAGTATTTGAAAATACTTACAAGTATTTGAAAATACTTACAAGTATTTGAAAATACTTACAAGTATTTGAAAATACTTACAAGTATTTGAAAATACTTACAAGTATTTGAAAATACTTACAAGTATTTGAAAATACTTACAAGTATTTGAAAATACTTACAAGTATTTGAAAATACTTACAAGTATTTGAAAATACTTACAAGTATTTGAAAATACTTACAAGTATTTGAAAATACTTACAAGTATTTGAAAATACTGACAACAATTCGAAAATACCGACAAGTATTCGAAAATACTTACAAGTATTTAAAAATACCGACAAGTATTTGAAAATACCGACAAGTAGTCGAAAATACTTACTAGTATTTGAAAATACCGACAAGTATTTGAAAATACCGACAAGTAATTGAAAATACTTACAAGTATTTAAAAATACCGACAAGTATTTGAAAATACCGACAAGTATTCGAAAATACTTACAAGTATTTAAAAATACTGACAAGTATTTGAAAATAGCGACAAGTATTCGAAAATACTGACAAGTATTTGAAAATACTTACAAGTATTTGAAAATACTTACAAGTATTCGAAAATACCTACAAGTATTTGAAAATACTTACAAGTATTTGAAAATATTGACAAGTATTTGAAAATACTGACAAGTATTTGAAAATACTTACAAGTATTTAAAAATACTGACAAGTATTTGAAAATACTTACAAGTATTCGAAAATACCTACAAGTATTTGAAAATACTTACAAGTATTTGAAAATACTGACAAGTATTTGAAAATACTGACAAGTATTTGAAAATACTTACAAGTATTTTAAAATACTGACAAGTATTTGAAAATACTGACAAGTATTTGAAAATACTTACAAGTATTTGAAAATACTTACAAGTATTTGAAAATACTTACAAGTATTTGAAAATACTTACAAGTATTTGAAAATACTTACAAGTATTTGAAAATACTGACAACAATTCGAAAATACCGACAAGTATTCGAAAATACTTACAAGTATTTAAAAATACCGACAAGTATTTGATAATACCGACAAGTATTCGAAAATACTTACTAGTATTTGAAAATACCGACAAGTATTTGAAAATACCGACTAGTAATTGAAAATACTTACAAGTATTTAAAAATACCGACAAGTATTTGAAAATACCGACAAGTATTCGAAAATACTTACAAGTATTTAAAAATACGGACAAGTATTTGAAAATACCGACAAGTATTCGAAAATACTGACAAGTATTTGAAAATACTTACAAGTATTCGAAAATACTTACAAGTATTCGAAAATACCTACAAGTATTTGAAAATACTTACAAGTAATTGAAAATACTTACAAGTATTCGAAAATACCTACAAGTATTTGAAAATACTTACAAGTATTTGAAAATACTGACAAGTATTTGAAAATACTTACAAGTATTTGAAAATACTGACAAGTATTTGAAAATACCTACAAGTATTTGAAAATACTGACAATTATCTGAAAATACTGACAAGTATTTGAAAATACATACAAGTATTTGAAAATACTTACAAGTAATTGAAAATACTTACAAGTATTCGAAAATACCTACAAGTATTTGAAAATACTTACAAGTATTTGAAAATACTGACAAGTATTTGAAAATACTTACAAGTATTCGAAAATACTTACAAGTATTTGAAAATACTTACAAGTATTTGAAAATACTTACAAGTATTTGAAAATACCTACAAGTATTTGAAAATACTGACAATTATCTGAAAATACTGACAAGTATTTGAAAATACATACAAGTATTTGAAAATACTTACAAGTAATTGAAAATACTGACAAGTATTTGAAAATACATACCAGGATTTGAAAATACATACACGTATTGGAAAATACTTACAAGTATTTGAAAATACCTACAAGTATTTGAAAATACTGACAATTAACTGAAAATACTGACAAGTATTTGAAAATACATACAAGTATTTGAAAATACTTACAAGTATTTGAAAATACTTACAAGAATTTGAAAATACTTACAAGTATTTGAAAATACCTACAAGTATTCGAAAATACTTACAAGTATTTGAAAATACTTACAAGTATTTGAAAATACTTACAAGTATTTGAAAATACTGACAATTATCTGAAAATACTGACAAGTATTTGAAAATACATACCAGGATTTGAAAATACATACACGTATTGGAAAATACTTACAAGTATTTGAAAATACCTACAAGTATTTGAAAATACTGACAATTAACTGAAAATACTGACAAGTATTTGAAAATACATACAAGTATTTGAAAATACTTACAAGTAATTGAAATACTTACAAGTATTCGAAAATACTTACAAGTATTTGAAAATACTTACAAGTATTTGAAAATACTGACAATTATCTGAAAATACTGACAAGTATTTGAAAATACATACCAGGATTTGAAAATACATACACGTATTGGAAAATACTTACAAGTATTTGAAAATACTTACAAGTATTTGAAAATACTTACAAGTATTTGAAAATACTGACAACAATTCGAAAATACTGACAAGTATTCGAAAATACTTACAAGTATTTAAAAATACTGACAAGTATTTAAAAATACTGACAAGTATTTGAAAATACTGACAAGTATTTGAAAATACTGACAAGTATTTTCAAATACATACAAGTATTTGAAAATACTTACAAGTAATTGAAAATACTTACAAGTATTCGAAAATACCTACAAGTATTTGAAAATACTTACAAGTATTTGAAAATACTTACAAGTATTTGAAAATACTTACAAGTATTTGAAAATACTTACAAGTATTTGAAAATACTTACAAGTATTTGAAAATACTTACAAGTATTTGAAAATACTTACAAGTATTTGAAAATACTTACAAGTATTTGAAAATACTTACAAGTATTTGAAAATACTTACAAGTATTTGAAAATACTTACAAGTATTTGAAAATACTTACAAGTATTTGAAAATACTGACAACAATTCGAAAATACCGACAAGTATTCGAAAATACTTACAAGTATTTAAAAATACCGACAAGTATTTGAAAATACCGACAAGTATTCGAAAATACTTACTAGTATTTGAAAATACCGACAAGTATTTGAAAATACCGACAAGTAATTGAAAATACTTACAAGTATTTAAAAATACCGACAAGTATTTGAAAATACCGACAAGTATTCGAAAATACTTACAAGTATTTAAAAATACTGACAAGTATTTGAAAATACCGACAAGTATTCGAAAATACTGACAAGTATTTGAAAATACTTACAAGTATTTGAAAATACTTACAAGTATTCGAAAATACCTACAAGTATTTGAAAATACTTACAAGTATTTGAAAATTCTTACGAAGTATTTGAAAATATTTACAAGTATTTGAAAATACTTACAAGTATTTGAAAATACTTACAAGGATTTGAAAATACTTACAAGTATTTGAAAATACTTACAAGTATTTGAAAATACTTACAAGTATTTGAAAATACTTACAAGTATTCGAAAATACTTACAAGTATTCGAAAATACTTACAAGTATTTAAAAATACTTACAAGTATTTGAAAATACTGACAACAATTCGAAAATACTGACAAGTATTCGAAAATACTTACAAGTAATTGAAAATACTTACAAGTATTCGAAAATACCTACAAGTATTTGAAAATACTGACAAGTATTTGAAAATACTTACAAGTAATTGAAAATACTTACAAGTATTCGAAAATACCTACAAGTATTTGAAAATACTTACAAGTATTTGAAAATACTGACAAGTATTTGAAAATACTTACAAGTATTCGAAAATACTTACAAGTATTTGAAAATACTTACAAGTATTTGAAAATACTTACAAGTATTTGAAAATACCTACAAGTATTTGAAAATACTGACAATTATCTGAAAATACTGACAAGTATTTGAAAATACATACAAGTATTTGAAAATACTTACAAGTAATTGAAAATACTTACAAGTATTCGAAAATACTTACAAGTATTTGAAAATACTTACAAGTATTTGAAAATACTTACAAGTATTTGAAAATACTGACAATTATCTGAAAATACTGACAAGTATTTGAAAATACATACCAGGATTTGAAAATACATACACGTATTGGAAAATACTTACAAGTATTTGAAAATACTTACAAGTATTTGAAAATACTTACAAGTATTTGAAAATACTTACAAGTATTTGAAAATACTGACAACAATTCGAAAATACTGACAAGTATTCGAAAATACTTACAAGTATTTAAAAATACTGACAAGTATTTAAAAATACTGACAAGTATTTGAAAATACTGACAAGTATTTGAAAATACTGACAAGTATTTTCAAATACATACAAGTATTTGAAAATACTTACAAGTAATTGAAAATACTTACAAGTATTCGAAAATACCTACAAGTATTTGAAAATACTTACTAGTATTTGAAAATACTGACAATAATTTGAAAATACTGACAAGTATTCGAAAATACTTACAAGTATTTAAAAATACTGACAAGTATTTGAAAATACTTACAAGTATTTAAAAATACTGACAAGTATTTGAAAATACTTACAAGTATTCGAAAATACCTACAAGTATTTGAAAATACTTACAAGTATTTGAAAATACTGACAAGTATTTGAAAATACTGACAAGTATTTGAAAATACTTACAAGTATTTGAAAATACTGACAACAATTCGAAAATACCGACAAGTATTCGAAAATACTTACAAGTATTTAAAAATACCGACAAGTATTTGATAATACCGACAAGTATTCGAAAATACTTACTAGTATTTGAAAATACCGACAAGTATTTGAAAATACCGACTAGTAATTGAAAATACTTACAAGTATTTAAAAATACCGACAAGTATTTGAAAATACCGACAAGTATTCGAAAATACTTACAAGTATTTAAAAATACTGACAAGTATTTGAAAATACCGACAAGTATTCGAAAATACTGACAAGTATTTGAAAATACTTACAAGTATTAGAAAATACTTACAAGTATTCGAAAATACCTACAAGTATTTGAAAATACTTACAAGTATTTGAAAATACTGACAAGTATTTGAAAATACTGACAAGTATTTGAAAATACTTACAAGTATTTAAAAATACGGACAAGTATTTGAAAATACTTACAAGTATTCGAAAATACCTACAAGTATTTGAAAATACTTACAAGTATTTGAAAATACTGACAAGTATTTGAAAATACTGACAAGTATTTGAAAATACTTACAAGTATTTAAAAATACTGACAAGTATTTGAAAATACTGACAAGTATTTGAAAATACTTACAAGTATTTGAAAATACTTACAAGTATTTGAAAATACTGACAACAATTCGAAAATACTGACAAGTATTCGAAAATACTTACAAGTATTTAAAAATACTGACAAGTATTTAAAAATACTGACAAGTATTTGAAAATACTGACAAGTATTTGAAAATACTGACAAGTATTTGAAAATACTGACAAGTATTTGAAAATACTGACAAGTATTTGAAAATACTTACAAGTATTTGAAAATACTGACAACAATTCGAAAATACCGACAAGTATTCGAAAATACTTACAAGTATTTAAAAATACCGACAAGTATTTGAAAATACCGACAAGTAGTCGAAAATACTTACTAGTATTTGAAAATACCGACAAGTATTTGAAAATACCGACAAGTAATTGAAAATACTTACAAGTATTTAAAAATACCGACAAGTATTTGAAAATACCGACAAGTATTCGAAAATACTTACAAGTATTTAAAAATACTGACAAGTATTTGAAAATAGCGACAAGTATTCGAAAATACTGACAAGTATTTGAAAATACTTACAAGTATTTGAAAATACTTACAAGTATTCGAAAATACCTACAAGTATTTGAAAATACTTACAAGTATTTGAAAATATTGACAAGTATTTGAAAATACTGACAAGTATTTGAAAATACTTACAAGTATTTAAAAATACTGACAAGTATTTGAAAATACTTACAAGTATTCGAAAATACCTACAAGTATTTGAAAATACTTACAAGTATTTGAAAATACTGACAAGTATTTGAAAATACTGACAAGTATTTGAAAATACTTACAAGTATTTAAAAATACTGACAAGTATTTGAAAATACTGACAAGTATTTGAAAATACTTACAAGTATTTGAAAATACTTACAAGTATTTGAAAATACTTACAAGTATTTGAAAATACTTACAAGTATTTGAAAATACTTACAAGTATTTGAAAATACTTACAAGTATTTGAAAATACTGACAACAATTCGAAAATACCGACAAGTATTCGAAAATACTTACAAGTATTTAAAAATACCGACAAGTATTTGATAATACCGACAAGTATTCGAAAATACTTACTAGTATTTGAAAATACCGACAAGTATTTGAAAATACCGACTAGTAATTGAAAATACTTACAAGTATTTAAAAATACCGACAAGTATTTGAAAATACCGACAAGTATTCGAAAATACTTACAAGTATTTAAAAATACTGACAAGTATTTGAAAATACCGACAAGTATTCGAAAATACTGACAAGTATTTGAAAATACTTACAAGTATTCGAAAATACTTACAAGTATTCGAAAATACCTACAAGTATTTGAAAATACTTACAAGTATTTGAAAATACTGACAAGTATTTGAAAATACTGACAAGTATTTGAAAATACTTACAAGTATTTAAAAATACTGACAAGTATTTGAAAATACTTACAAGTATTCGAAAATACCTACAAGTATTTGAAAATACTTACAAGTATTTGAAAATACTGACAAGTATTTGAAAATACCTACAAGTATTTGAAAATACTGACAATTATCTGAAAATACTGACAAGTATTTGAAAATACATACAAGTATTTAAAAATACTGACAAGTATTTAAAAATACTGACAAGTATTTGAAAATACTGACAAGTATTTGAAAATACTGACAAGTATTTGAAAATACTGACAAGTATTTTCAAATACATACAAGTATTTGAAAATACTTACAAGTATTTAAAAATACTGACAAGTATTTGAAAATACTTACAAGTATTTGAAAATACTTACAAGTATTTGAAAATACTTACAAGTATTTGAAAATACTTACAAGTATTTGAAAATACTTACAAGTATTTGAAAATACTTACAAGTATTTGAAAATACTGACAAGTATTTGAAAATACTTACAAGTATTTAAAAATACTGACAAGTATTTGAAAATACTTACAAGTATTCGAAAATACCTACAAGTATTTGAAAATACTTACAAGTATTTGAAAATACTGACAAGTATTTGAAAATACTGACAAGTATTTGAAAATACTTACAAGTATTTGAAAATACTGACAACAATTCGAAAATACCGACAAGTATTCGAAAATACTTACAAGTATTTAAAAATACCGACAAGTATTTGATAATACCGACAAGTATTCGAAAATACTTACTAGTATTTGAAAATACCGACAAGTATTTGAAAATACCGACTAGTAATTGAAAATACTTACAAGTATTTAAAAATACCGACAAGTATTTGAAAATACCGACAAGTATTCGGAAAATACTTACAAGTATTTGAAAATACTTACAAGTATTTGAAAATACTTACAAGTATTTGAAAATACTTACAAGTATTTGAAAATACTTACAAGTATTTGAAAATACTTACAAGTATTTGAAAATACTTACAAGTATTTGAAAATACTTACAAGTATTTGAAAATACTTACAAGTATTTGAAAATACTTACAAGTATTTGAAAATACTTACAAGTATTTGAAAATACTTACAAGTATTTGAAAATACTTACAAGTATTTGAAAATACTGACAACAATTCGAAAATACCGACAAGTATTCGAAAATACTTACAAGTATTTAAAAATACCGACAAGTATTTGAAAATACCGACAAGTAGTCGAAAATACTTACTAGTATTTGAAAATACCGACAAGTATTTGAAAATACCGACAAGTAATTGAAAATACTTACAAGTATTTAAAAATACCGACAAGTATTTGAAAATACCGACAAGTATTCGAAAATACTTACAAGTATTTAAAAATACTGACAAGTATTTGAAAATAGCGACAAGTATTCGAAAATACTGACAAGTATTTGAAAATACTTACAAGTATTTGAAAATACTTACAAGTATTCGAAAATACCTACAAGTATTTGAAAATACTTACAAGTATTTGAAAATATTGACAAGTATTTGAAAATACTGACAAGTATTTGAAAATACTTACAAGTATTTAAAAATACTGACAAGTATTTGAAAATACTTACAAGTATTCGAAAATACCTACAAGTATTTGAAAATACTTACAAGTATTTGAAAATACTGACAAGTATTTGAAAATACTGACAAGTATTTGAAAATACTTACAAGTATTTTAAAATACTGACAAGTATTTGAAAATACTGACAAGTATTTGAAAATACTTACAAGTATTTGAAAATACTTACAAGTATTTGAAAATACTTACAAGTATTTGAAAATACTTACAAGTATTTGAAAATACTTACAAGTATTTGAAATACTGACAACAATTCGAAAATACCGACAAGTATTCGAAAATACTTACAAGTATTTAAAAATACCGACAAGTATTTGATAATACCGACAAGTATTCGAAAATACTTACTAGTATTTGAAAATACCGACAAGTATTTGAAAATACCGACTAGTAATTGAAAATACTTACAAGTATTTAAAAATACCGACAAGTATTTGAAAATACCGACAAGTATTCGAAAAATACTTACAAGTATTTAAAAATACGGACAAGTATTTGAAAATACCGACAAGTATTCGAAAATACTGACAAGTATTTGAAAATACTTACAAGTATTTGAAAATACTTACAAGTATTCGAAAATACCTACAAGTATTTGAAAATACTTACAAGTATTTGAAAATACTGACAAGTATTTGAAAATACTGACAAGTATTTGAAAATACTTACAAGTATTTGAAAATACTGACAACAATTCGAAAATACCGACAAGTATTCGAAAATACTTACAAGTATTTAAAAATACCGACAAGTATTTGATAATACCGACAAGTATTCGAAAATACTTACTAGTATTTGAAAATACCGACAAGTATTTGAAAATACCGACTAGTAATTGAAAATACTTACAAGTATTTAAAAATACCGACAAGTATTTGAAAATACCGACAAGTATTCGAAAATACTTACAAGTATTTGAAAATACTTACAAGTATTTGAAAATACTTACAAGTATTTGAAAATACTTACAAGTATTTGAAAATACTTACAAGTATTTGAAAATACTTACAAGTATTTGAAAATACTTACAAGTATTTGAAAATACTTACAAGTATTTGAAAATACTTACAAGTATTTGAAAATACTTACAAGTATTTGAAAATACTTACAAGTATTTGAAAATACTTACAAGTATTTGAAAATACTTACAAGTATTTGAAAATACTGACAACAATTCGAAAATACCGACAAGTATTCGAAAATACTTACAAGTATTTAAAAATACCGACAAGTATTTGAAAATACCGACAAGTAGTCGAAAATACTTACTAGTATTTGAAAATACCGACAAGTATTTGAAAATACCGACAAGTAATTGAAAATACTTACAAGTATTTAAAAATACCGACAAGTATTTGAAAATACCGACAAGTATTCGAAAATACTTACAAGTATTTAAAAATACTGACAAGTATTTGAAAATAGCGACAAGTATTCGAAAATACTGACAAGTATTTGAAAATACTTACAAGTATTTGAAAATACTTACAAGTATTCGAAAATACCTACAAGTATTTGAAAATACTTACAAGTATTTGAAAATATTGACAAGTATTTGAAAATACTGACAAGTATTTGAAAATACTTACAAGTATTTAAAAATACTGACAAGTATTTGAAAATACTTACAAGTATTCGAAAATACCTACAAGTATTTGAAAATACTTACAAGTATTTGAAAATACTGACAAGTATTTGAAAATACTGACAAGTATTTGAAAATACTTACAAGTATTTTAAAATACTGACAAGTATTTGAAAATACTGACAAGTATTTGAAAATACTTACAAGTATTTGAAAATACTTACAAGTATTTGAAAATACTTACAAGTATTTGAAAATACTTACAAGTATTTGAAAATACTTACAAGTATTTGAAAATACTGACAACAATTCGAAAATACCGACAAGTATTCGAAAATACTTACAAGTATTTAAAAATACCGACAAGTATTTGATAATACCGACAAGTATTCGAAAATACTTACTAGTATTTGAAAATACCGACAAGTATTTGAAAATACCGACTAGTAATTGAAAATACTTACAAGTATTTAAAAATACCGACAAGTATTTGAAAATACCGACAAGTATTCGAAAATACTTACAAGTATTTAAAAATACGGACAAGTATTTGAAAATACCGACAAGTATTCGAAAATACTGACAAGTATTTGAAAATACTTACAAGTATTCGAAAATACTTACAAGTATTCGAAAATACCTACAAGTATTTGAAAATACTTACAAGTAATTGAAAATACTTACAAGTATTCGAAAATACCTACAAGTATTTGAAAATACTTACAAGTATTTGAAAATACTGACAAGTATTTGAAAATACTTACAAGTATTTGAAAATACTGACAAGTATTTGAAAATACCTACAAGTATTTGAAAATACTGACAATTATCTGAAAATACTGACAAGTATTTGAAAATACATACAAGTATTTGAAAATACTTACAAGTAATTGAAAATACTTACAAGTATTCGAAAATACCTACAAGTATTTGAAAATACTTACAAGTATTTGAAAATACTGACAAGTATTTGAAAATACTTACAAGTATTCGAAAATACTTACAAGTATTTGAAAATACTTACAAGTATTTGAAAATACTTACAAGTATTTGAAAATACCTACAAGTATTTGAAAATACTGACAATTATCTGAAAATACTGACAAGTATTTGAAAATACATACAAGTATTTGAAAATACTTACAAGTAATTGAAAATACTGACAAGTATTTGAAAATACATACCAGGATTTGAAAATACATACACGTATTGGAAAATACTTACAAGTATTTGAAAATACCTACAAGTATTTGAAAATACTGACAATTAACTGAAAATACTGACAAGTATTTGAAAATACATACAAGTATTTGAAAATACTTACAAGTATTTGAAAATACTTACAAGTATTTGAAAATACTTACAAGTATTTGAAAATACCTACAAGTATTCGAAAATACTTACAAGTATTTGAAAATACTTACAAGTATTTGAAAATACTTACAAGTATTTGAAAATACTGACAATTATCTGAAAATACTGACAAGTATTTGAAAATACATACCAGGATTTGAAAATACATACACGTATTGGAAAATACTTACAAGTATTTGAAAATACCTACAAGTATTTGAAAATACTGACAATTAACTGAAAATACTGACAAGTATTTGAAAATACATACAAGTATTTGAAAATACTTACAAGTAATTGAAATACTTACAAGTATTCGAAAATACTTACAAGTATTTGAAAATACTTACAAGTATTTGAAAATACTGACAATTATCTGAAAATACTGACAAGTATTTGAAAATACATACCAGGATTTGAAAATACATACACGTATTGGAAAATACTTACAAGTATTTGAAAATACTTACAAGTATTTGAAAATACTTACAAGTATTTGAAAATACTTACAAGTATTTGAAAATACTGACAACAATTCGAAAATACTGACAAGTATTCGAAAATACTTACAAGTATTTAAAAATACTGACAAGTATTTAAAAATACTGACAAGTATTTGAAAATACTGACAAGTATTTGAAAATACTGACAAGTATTTTCAAATACATACAAGTATTTGAAAATACTTACAAGTAATTGAAAATACTTACAAGTATTCGAAAATACCTACAAGTATTTGAAAATACTTACAAGTATTTGAAAATACTTACAAGTATTTGAAAATACTTACAAGTATTTGAAAATACTTACAAGTATTTGAAAATACTTACAAGTATTTGAAAATACTTACAAGTATTTGAAAATACTTACAAGTATTTGAAAATACTTACAAGTATTTGAAAATACTTACAAGTATTTGAAAATACTTACAAGTATTTGAAAATACTTACAAGTATTTGAAAATACTTACAAGTATTTGAAAATACTGACAACAATTCGAAAATACCGACAAGTATTCGAAAATACTTACAAGTATTTAAAAATACCGACAAGTATTTGAAAATACCGACAAGTATTCGAAAATACTTACTAGTATTTGAAAATACCGACAAGTATTTGAAAATACCGACAAGTAATTGAAAATACTTACAAGTATTTAAAAATACCGACAAGTATTTGAAAATACCGACAAGTATTCGAAAATACTTACAAGTATTTAAAAATACTGACAAGTATTTGAAAATACCGACAAGTATTCGAAAATACTGACAAGTATTTGAAAATACTTACAAGTATTTGAAAATACTTACAAGTATTCGAAAATACCTACAAGTATTTGAAAATACTTACAAGTATTTGAAAATTCTTACGAAGTATTTGAAAATATTTACAAGTATTTGAAAATACTTACAAGTATTTGAAAATACTTACAAGGATTTGAAAATACTTACAAGTATTTGAAAATACTTACAAGTATTTGAAAATACTTACAAGTATTTGAAAATACTTACAAGTATTCGAAAATACTTACAAGTATTCGAAAATACTTACAAGTATTTAAAAATACTTACAAGTATTTGAAAATACTGACAACAATTCGAAAATACTGACAAGTATTCGAAAATACTTACAAGTAATTGAAAATACTTACAAGTATTCGAAAATACCTACAAGTATTTGAAAATACTGACAAGTATTTGAAAATACTTACAAGTAATTGAAAATACTTACAAGTATTCGAAAATACCTACAAGTATTTGAAAATACTTACAAGTATTTGAAAATACTGACAAGTATTTGAAAATACTTACAAGTATTCGAAAATACTTACAAGTATTTGAAAATACTTACAAGTATTTGAAAATACTTACAAGTATTTGAAAATACCTACAAGTATTTGAAAATACTGACAATTATCTGAAAATACTGACAAGTATTTGAAAATACATACAAGTATTTGAAAATACTTACAAGTAATTGAAAATACTTACAAGTATTCGAAAATACTTACAAGTATTTGAAAATACTTACAAGTATTTGAAAATACTTACAAGTATTTGAAAATACTGACAATTATCTGAAAATACTGACAAGTATTTGAAAATACATACCAGGATTTGAAAATACATACACGTATTGGAAAATACTTACAAGTATTTGAAAATACTTACAAGTATTTGAAAATACTTACAAGTATTTGAAAATACTTACAAGTATTTGAAAATACTGACAACAATTCGAAAATACTGACAAGTATTCGAAAATACTTACAAGTATTTAAAAATACTGACAAGTATTTAAAAATACTGACAAGTATTTGAAAATACTGACAAGTATTTGAAAATACTGACAAGTATTTTCAAATACATACAAGTATTTGAAAATACTTACAAGTAATTGAAAATACTTACAAGTATTCGAAAATACCTACAAGTATTTGAAAATACTTACTAGTATTTGAAAATACTGACAATAATTTGAAAATACTGACAAGTATTCGAAAATACTTACAAGTATTTAAATATACTGACAAGTATTTGAAAATACTTACAAGTATTTAAAAATACTGACAAGTATTTGAAAATACTTACAAGTATTCGAAAATACCTACAAGTATTTGAAAATACTTACAAGTATTTGAAAATACTGACAAGTATTTGAAAATACTGACAAGTATTTGAAAATACTTACAAGTATTTGAAAATACTGACAACAATTCGAAAATACCGACAAGTATTCGAAAATACTTACAAGTATTTAAAAATACCGACAAGTATTTGATAATACCGACAAGTATTCGAAAATACTTACTAGTATTTGAAAATACCGACAAGTATTTGAAAATACCGACTAGTAATTGAAAATACTTACAAGTATTTAAAAATACCGACAAGTATTTGAAAATACCGACAAGTATTCGAAAATACTTACAAGTATTTAAAAATACTGACAAGTATTTGAAAATACCGACAAGTATTCGAAAATACCTACAAGTATTTGAAAATACTTACAAGTATTTGAAAATACTGACAAGTATTTGAAAATACTGACAAGTATTTGAAAATACTTACAAGTATTTAAAAATACTGACAAGTATTTGAAAATACTGACAAGTATTTGAAAATACTTACAAGTATTTGAAAATACTTACAAGTATTTGAAAATACTGACAACAATTCGAAAATACTGACAAGTATTCGAAAATACTTACAAGTATTTAAAAATACTGACAAGTATTTAAAAATACTGACAAGTATTTGAAAATACTGACAAGTATTTGAAAATACTGACAAGTATTTGAAAATACTGACAAGTATTTTCAAATACATACAAGTATTTGAAAATACTTACAAGTATTTGAAAATACTTACAAGTATTTGAAAATACTTACAAGTATTTGAAAATACTTACAAGTATTTGAAAATACTTACAAGTATTTGAAAATACTTACAAGTATTTGAAAATACTTACAAGTATTTGAAAATACTTACAAGTATTTGAAAATACTTACAAGTATTTGAAAATACTGACAACAATTCGAAAATACCGACAAGTATTCGAAAATACTTACAAGTATTTAAAAATACCGACAAGTATTTGAAAATACCGACAAGTAGTCGAAAATACTTACTAGTATTTGAAAATACCGACAAGTATTTGAAAATACCGACAAGTAATTGAAAATACTTACAAGTATTTAAAAATACCGACAAGTATTTGAAAATACCGACAAGTATTCGAAAATACTTACAAGTATTTAAAAATACTGACAAGTATTTGAAAATAGCGACAAGTATTCGAAAATACTGACAAGTATTTGAAAATACTTACAAGTATTTGAAAATACTTACAAGTATTCGAAAATACCTACAAGTATTTGAAAATACTTACAAGTATTTGAAAATATTGACAAGTATTTGAAAATACTGACAAGTATTTGAAAATACTTACAAGTATTTAAAAATACTGACAAGTATTTGAAAATACTTACAAGTATTCGAAAATACCTACAAGTATTTGAAAATACTTACAAGTATTTGAAAATACTGACAAGTATTTGAAAATACTGACAAGTATTTGAAAATACTTACAAGTATTTAAAAATACTGACAAGTATTTGAAAATACTGACAAGTATTTGAAAATACTTACAAGTATTTGAAAATACTTACAAGTATTTGAAAATACTTACAAGTATTTGAAAATACTTACAAGTATTTGAAAATACTTACAAGTATTTGAAAATACTGACAACAATTCGAAAATACCGACAAGTATTCGAAAATACTTACAAGTATTTAAAAATACCGACAAGTATTTGATAATACCGACAAGTATTCGAAAATACTTACTAGTATTTGAAAATACCGACAAGTATTTGAAAATACCGACTAGTAATTGAAAATACTTACAAGTATTTAAAAATACCGACAAGTATTTGAAAATACCGACAAGTATTCGAAAATACTTACAAGTATTTAAAAATACTGACAAGTATTTGAAAATACCGACAAGTATTCGAAAATACTGACAAGTATTTGAAAATACTTACAAGTATTCGAAAATACTTACAAGTATTCGAAAATACCTACAAGTATTTGAAAATACTTACAAGTATTTGAAAATACTGACAAGTATTTGAAAATACTGACAAGTATTTGAAAATACTTACAAGTATTTAAAAATACTGACAAGTATTTGAAAATACTTACAAGTATTCGAAAATACCTACAAGTATTTGAAAATACTTACAAGTATTTGAAAATACTGACAAGTATTTGAAAATACCTACAAGTATTTGAAAATACTGACAATTATCTGAAAATACTGACAAGTATTTGAAAATACATACAAGTATTTAAAAATACTGACAAGTATTTAAAAATACTGACAAGTATTTGAAAATACTGACAAGTATTTGAAAATACTTACAAGTATTTGAAAATACTGACAACAATTCGAAAATACCGACAAGTATTCGAAAATACTTACAAGTATTTAAAAATACCGACAAGTATTTGAAAATACCGACAAGTAGTCGAAAATACTTACTAGTATTTGAAAATACCGACAAGTATTTGAAAATACCGACAAGTAATTGAAAATACTTACAAGTATTTAAAAATACCGACAAGTATTTGAAAATACCGACAAGTATTCGAAAATACTTACAAGTATTTAAAAATACTGACAAGTATTTGAAAATAGCGACAAGTATTCGAAAATACTGACAAGTATTTGAAAATACTTACAAGTATTTGAAAATACTTACAAGTATTCGAAAATACCTACAAGTATTTGAAAATACTTACAAGTATTTGAAAATATTGACAAGTATTTGAAAATACTGACAAGTATTTGAAAATACTTACAAGTATTTAAAAATACTGACAAGTATTTGAAAATACTTACAAGTATTCGAAAATACCTACAAGTATTTGAAAATACTTACAAGTATTTGAAAATACTGACAAGTATTTGAAAATACTGACAAGTATTTGAAAATACTTACAAGTATTTAAAAATACTGACAAGTATTTGAAAATACTGACAAGTATTTGAAAATACTTACAAGTATTTGAAAATACTTACAAGTATTTGAAAATACTTACAAGTATTTGAAAATACTTACAAGTATTTGAAAATACTTACAAGTATTTGAAAATACTGACAACAATTCGAAAATACCGACAAGTATTCGAAAATACTTACAAGTATTTAAAAATACCGACAAGTATTTGATAATACCGACAAGTATTCGAAAATACTTACTAGTATTTGAAAATACCGACAAGTATTTGAAAATACCGACTAGTAATTGAAAATACTTACAAGTATTTAAAAATACCGACAAGTATTTGAAAATACCGACAAGTATTCGAAAATACTTACAAGTATTTAAAAATACTGACAAGTATTTGAAAATACCGACAAGTATTCGAAAATACTGACAAGTATTTGAAAATACTTACAAGTATTCGAAAATACTTACAAGTATTCGAAAATACCTACAAGTATTTGAAAATACTTACAAGTATTTGAAAATACTGACAAGTATTTGAAAATACTGACAAGTATTTGAAAATACTTACAAGTATTTAAAAATACTGACAAGTATTTGAAAATACTTACAAGTATTCGAAAATACCTACAAGTATTTGAAAATACTTACAAGTATTTGAAAATACTGACAAGTATTTGAAAATACCTACAAGTATTTGAAAATACTGACAATTATCTGAAAATACTGACAAGTATTTGAAAATACATACAAGTATTTAAAAATACTGACAAGTATTTAAAAATACTGACAAGTATTTGAAAATACTGACAAGTATTTGAAAATACTGACAAGTATTTGAAAATACTGACAAGTATTTTCAAATACATACAAGTATTTGAAAATACTTACAAGTATTTAAAAATACTGACAAGTATTTGAAAATACTTACAAGTATTTGAAAATACTTACAAGTATTTGAAAATACTTACAAGTATTTGAAAATACTTACAAGTATTTGAAAATACTTACAAGTATTTGAAAATACTTACAAGTATTTGAAAATACTGACAAGTATTTGAAAATACTTACAAGTATTTAAAAATACTGACAAGTATTTGAAAATACTTACAAGTATTCGAAAATACCTACAAGTATTTGAAAATACTTACAAGTATTTGAAAATACTGACAAGTATTTGAAAATACTGACAAGTATTTGAAAATACTTACAAGTATTTGAAAATACTGACAACAATTCGAAAATACCGACAAGTATTCGAAAATACTTACAAGTATTTAAAAATACCGACAAGTATTTGATAATACCGACAAGTATTCGAAAATACTTACTAGTATTTGAAAATACCGACAAGTATTTGAAAATACCGACTAGTAATTGAAAATACTTACAAGTATTTAAAAATACCGACAAGTATTTGAAAATACCGACAAGTATTCGAAAATACTTACAAGTATTTGAAAATACTTACAAGTATTTGAAAATACTTACAAGTATTTGAAAATACTTACAAGTATTTGAAAATACTTACAAGTATTTGAAAATACTTACAAGTATTTGAAAATACTTACAAGTATTCGAAAATACCTACAAGTATTTGAAAATACTTACAAGTATTTGAAAATACTGACAAGTATTTGAAAATACTGACAAGTATTTGAAAATACTTACAAGTATTTAAAAATACTGACAAGTATTTGAAAATACTGACAAGTATTTGAAAATACTTACAAGTATTTGAAAATACTTACAAGTATTTGAAAATACTTACAAGTATTTGAAAATACTTACAAGTATTTGAAAATACTTACAAGTATTTGAAAATACTGACAACAATTCGAAAATACCGACAAGTATTCGAAAATACTTACAAGTATTTAAAAATACCGACAAGTATTTGATAATACCGACAAGTATTCGAAAATACTTACTAGTATTTGAAAATACCGACAAGTATTTGAAAATACCGACTAGTAATTGAAAATACTTACAAGTATTTAAAAATACCGACAAGTATTTGAAAATACCGACAAGTATTCGAAAATACTTACAAGTATTTAAAAATACTGACAAGTATTTGAAAATACCGACAAGTATTCGAAAATACTGACAAGTATTTGAAAATACTTACAAGTATTCGAAAATACTTACAAGTATTCGAAAATACCTACAAGTATTTGAAAATACTTACAAGTATTTGAAAATACTGACAAGTATTTGAAAATACTGACAAGTATTTGAAAATACTTACAAGTATTTAAAAATACTGACAAGTATTTGAAAATACTTACAAGTATTCGAAAATACCTACAAGTATTTGAAAATACTTACAAGTATTTGAAAATACTGACAAGTATTTGAAAATACCTACAAGTATTTGAAAATACTGACAATTATCTGAAAATACTGACAAGTATTTGAAAATACATACAAGTATTTAAAAATACTGACAAGTATTTAAAAATACTGACAAGTATTTGAAAATACTGACAAGTATTTGAAAATACTTACAAGTATTTGAAAATACTGACAACAATTCGAAAATACCGACAAGTATTCGAAAATACTTACAAGTATTTAAAAATACCGACAAGTATTTGAAAATACCGACAAGTAGTCGAAAATACTTACTAGTATTTGAAAATACCGACAAGTATTTGAAAATACCGACAAGTAATTGAAAATACTTACAAGTATTTAAAAATACCGACAAGTATTTGAAAATACCGACAAGTATTCGAAAATACTTACAAGTATTTAAAAATACTGACAAGTATTTGAAAATAGCGACAAGTATTCGAAAATACTGACAAGTATTTGAAAATACTTACAAGTATTTGAAAATACTTACAAGTATTCGAAAATACCTACAAGTATTTGAAAATACTTACAAGTATTTGAAAATATTGACAAGTATTTGAAAATACTGACAAGTATTTGAAAATACTTACAAGTATTTAAAAATACTGACAAGTATTTGAAAATACTTACAAGTATTCGAAAATACCTACAAGTATTTGAAAATACTTACAAGTATTTGAAAATACTGACAAGTATTTGAAAATACTGACAAGTATTTGAAAATACTTACAAGTATTTAAAAATACTGACAAGTATTTGAAAATACTGACAAGTATTTGAAAATACTTACAAGTATTTGAAAATACTTACAAGTATTTGAAAATACTTACAAGTATTTGAAAATACTTACAAGTATTTGAAAATACTTACAAGTATTTGAAAATACTGACAACAATTCGAAAATACCGACAAGTATTCGAAAATACTTACAAGTATTTAAAAATACCGACAAGTATTTGATAATACCGACAAGTATTCGAAAATACTTACTAGTATTTGAAAATACCGACAAGTATTTGAAAATACCGACTAGTAATTGAAAATACTTACAAGTATTTAAAAATACCGACAAGTATTTGAAAATACCGACAAGTATTCGAAAATACTTACAAGTATTTAAAAATACTGACAAGTATTTGAAAATACCGACAAGTATTCGAAAATACTGACAAGTATTTGAAAATACTTACAAGTATTCGAAAATACTTACAAGTATTCGAAAATACCTACAAGTATTTGAAAATACTTACAAGTATTTGAAAATACTGACAAGTATTTGAAAATACTGACAAGTATTTGAAAATACTTACAAGTATTTAAAAATACTGACAAGTATTTGAAAATACTTACAAGTATTCGAAAATACCTACAAGTATTTGAAAATACTTACAAGTATTTGAAAATACTGACAAGTATTTGAAAATACCTACAAGTATTTGAAAATACTGACAATTATCTGAAAATACTGACAAGTATTTGAAAATACATACAAGTATTTAAAAATACTGACAAGTATTTAAAAATACTGACAAGTATTTGAAAATACTGACAAGTATTTGAAAATACTGACAAGTATTTGAAAATACTGACAAGTATTTTCAAATACATACAAGTATTTGAAAATACTTACAAGTATTTAAAAATACTGACAAGTATTTGAAAATACTTACAAGTATTTGAAAATACTTACAAGTATTTGAAAATACTTACAAGTATTTGAAAATACTTACAAGTATTTGAAAATACTTACAAGTATTTGAAAATACTTACAAGTATTTGAAAATACTGACAAGTATTTGAAAATACTTACAAGTATTTAAAAATACTGACAAGTATTTGAAAATACTTACAAGTATTCGAAAATACCTACAAGTATTTGAAAATACTTACAAGTATTTGAAAATACTGACAAGTATTTGAAAATACTGACAAGTATTTGAAAATACTTACAAGTATTTGAAAATACTGACAACAATTCGAAAATACCGACAAGTATTCGAAAATACTTACAAGTATTTAAAAATACCGACAAGTATTTGATAATACCGACAAGTATTCGAAAATACTTACTAGTATTTGAAAATACCGACAAGTATTTGAAAATACCGACTAGTAATTGAAAATACTTACAAGTATTTAAAAATACCGACAAGTATTTGAAAATACCGACAAGTATTCGAAAATACTTACAAGTATTTGAAAATACTTACAAGTATTTGAAAATACTTACAAGTATTTGAAAATACTTACAAGTATTTGAAAATACTTACAAGTATTTGAAAATACTTACAAGTATTTGAAAATACTTACAAGTATTTGAAAATACTTACAAGTATTTGAAAATACTTACAAGTATTTGAAAATACTTACAAGTATTTGAAAATACTTACAAGTATTTGAAAATACTTACAAGTATTTGAAAATACTTACAAGTATTTGAAAATACTTACAAGTATTTGAAAATACTTACAAGTATTTGAAAATACTGACAACAATTCGAAAATACCGACAAGTATTCGAAAATACTTACAAGTATTTAAAAATACCGACAAGTATTTGAAAATACCGACAAGTAGTCGAAAATACTTACTAGTATTTGAAAATACCGACAAGTATTTGAAAATACCGACAAGTAATTGAAAATACTTACAAGTATTTAAAAATACCGACAAGTATTTGAAAATACCGACAAGTATTCGAAAATACTTACAAGTATTTAAAAATACTGACAAGTATTTGAAAATAGCGACAAGTATTCGAAAATACTGACAAGTATTTGAAAATACTTACAAGTATTTGAAAATACTTACAAGTATTCGAAAATACCTACAAGTATTTGAAAATACTTACAAGTATTTGAAAATATTGACAAGTATTTGAAAATACTGACAAGTATTTGAAAATACTTACAAGTATTTAAAAATACTGACAAGTATTTGAAAATACTTACAAGTATTCGAAAATACCTACAAGTATTTGAAAATACTTACAAGTATTTGAAAATACTGACAAGTATTTGAAAATACTGACAAGTATTTGAAAATACTTACAAGTATTTTAAAATACTGACAAGTATTTGAAAATACTGACAAGTATTTGAAAATACTTACAAGTATTTGAAAATACTTACAAGTATTTGAAAATACTTACAAGTATTTGAAAATACTTACAAGTATTTGAAAATACTTACAAGTATTTTAAAATACTGACAAGTATTTGAAAATACTGACAAGTATTTGAAAATACTTACAAGTATTTGAAAATACTTACAAGTATTTGAAAATACTTACAAGTATTTGAAAATACTTACAAGTATTTGAAAATACTTACAAGTATTTGAAAATACTGACAACAATTCGAAAATACCGACAAGTATTCGAAAATACTTACAAGTATTTAAAAATACCGACAAGTATTTGATAATACCGACAAGTATTCGAAAATACTTACTAGTATTTGAAAATACCGACAAGTATTTGAAAATACCGACTAGTAATTGAAAATACTTACAAGTATTTAAAAATACCGACAAGTATTTGAAAATACCGACAAGTATTCGAAAATACTTACAAGTATTTAAAAATACGGACAAGTATTTGAAAATACCGACAAGTATTCGAAAATACTGACAAGTATTTGAAAATACTTACAAGTATTCGAAAATACTTACAAGTATTCGAAAATACCTACAAGTATTTGAAAATACTTACAAGTAATTGAAAATACTTACAAGTATTCGAAAATACCTACAAGTATTTGAAAATACTTACAAGTATTTGAAAATACTGACAAGTATTTGAAAATACTTACAAGTATTTGAAAATACTGACAAGTATTTGAAAATACCTACAAGTATTTGAAAATACTGACAATTATCTGAAAATACTGACAAGTATTTGAAAATACATACAAGTATTTGAAAATACTTACAAGTAATTGAAAATACTTACAAGTATTCGAAAATACCTACAAGTATTTGAAAATACTTACAAGTATTTGAAAATACTGACAAGTATTTGAAAATACTTACAAGTATTCGAAAATACTTACAAGTATTTGAAAATACTTACAAGTATTTGAAAATACTTACAAGTATTTGAAAATACCTACAAGTATTTGAAAATACTGACAATTATCTGAAAATACTGACAAGTATTTGAAAATACATACAAGTATTTGAAAATACTTACAAGTAATTGAAAATACTGACAAGTATTTGAAAATACATACCAGGATTTGAAAATACATACACGTATTGGAAAATACTTACAAGTATTTGAAAATACCTACAAGTATTTGAAAATACTGACAATTAACTGAAAATACTGACAAGTATTTGAAAATACATACAAGTATTTGAAAATACTTACAAGTATTTGAAAATACTTACAAGTATTTGAAAATACTTACAAGTATTTGAAAATACCTACAAGTATTCGAAAATACTTACAAGTATTTGAAAATACTTACAAGTATTTGAAAATACTTACAAGTATTTGAAAATACTGACAATTATCTGAAAATACTGACAAGTATTTGAAAATACATACCAGGATTTGAAAATACATACACGTATTGGAAAATACTTACAAGTATTTGAAAATACCTACAAGTATTTGAAAATACTGACAATTAACTGAAAATACTGACAAGTATTTGAAAATACATACAAGTATTTGAAAATACTTACAAGTAATTGAAATACTTACAAGTATTCGAAAATACTTACAAGTATTTGAAAATACTTACAAGTATTTGAAAATACTGACAATTATCTGAAAATACTGACAAGTATTTGAAAATACATACCAGGATTTGAAAATACATACACGTATTGGAAAATACTTACAAGTATTTGAAAATACTTACAAGTATTTGAAAATACTTACAAGTATTTGAAAATACTGACAACAATTCGAAAATACTGACAAGTATTCGAAAATACTTACAAGTATTTAAAAATACTGACAAGTATTTAAAAATACTGACAAGTATTTGAAAATACTGACAAGTATTTGAAAATACTGACAAGTATTTTCAAATACATACAAGTATTTGAAAATACTTACAAGTAATTGAAAATACTTACAAGTATTCGAAAATACCTACAAGTATTTGAAAATACTTACAAGTATTTGAAAATACTTACAAGTATTTGAAAATACTTACAAGTATTTGAAAATACTTACAAGTATTTGAAAATACTTACAAGTATTTGAAAATACTTACAAGTATTTGAAAATACTTACAAGTATTTGAAAATACTTACAAGTATTTGAAAATACTTACAAGTATTTGAAAATACTTACAAGTATTTGAAAATACTTACAAGTATTTGAAAATACTTACAAGTATTTGAAAATACTTACAAGTATTTGAAAATACTGACAACAATTCGAAAATACCGACAAGTATTCGAAAATACTTACAAGTATTTAAAAATACCGACAAGTATTTGAAAATACCGACAAGTATTCGAAAATACTTACTAGTATTTGAAAATACCGACAAGTATTTGAAAATACCGACAAGTAATTGAAAATACTTACAAGTATTTAAAAATACCGACAAGTATTTGAAAATACCGACAAGTATTCGAAAATACTCACAAGTATTTAAAAATACTGACAAGTATTTGAAAATACCGACAAGTATTCGAAAATACTGACAAGTATTTGAAAATACTTACAAGTATTTGAAAATACTTACAAGTATTCGAAAATACCTACAAGTATTTGAAAATACTTACAAGTATTTGAAAATTCTTACGAAGTATTTGAAAATATTTACAAGTATTTGAAAATACTTACAAGTATTTGAAAATACTTACAAGGATTTGAAAATACTTACAAGTATTTGAAAATACTTACAAGTATTTGAAAATACTTACAAGTATTTGAAAATACTTACAAGTATTCGAAAATACTTACAAGTATTCGAAAATACTTACAAGTATTTAAAAATACTTACAAGTATTTGAAAATACTGACAACAATTCGAAAATACTGACAAGTATTCGAAAATACTTACAAGTAATTGAAAATACTTACAAGTATTCGAAAATACCTACAAGTATTTGAAAATACTGACAAGTATTTGAAAATACTTACAAGTAATTGAAAATACTTACAAGTATTCGAAAATACCTACAAGTATTTGAAAATACTTACAAGTATTTGAAAATACTGACAAGTATTTGAAAATACTTACAAGTATTCGAAAATACTTACAAGTATTTGAAAATACTTACAAGTATTTGAAAATACTTACAAGTATTTGAAAATACCTACAAGTATTTGAAAATACTGACAATTATCTGAAAATACTGACAAGTATTTGAAAATACATACAAGTATTTGAAAATACTTACAAGTAATTGAAAATACTTACAAGTATTCGAAAATACTTACAAGTATTTGAAAATACTTACAAGTATTTGAAAATACTTACAAGTATTTGAAAATACTGACAATTATCTGAAAATACTGACAAGTATTTGAAAATACATACCAGGATTTGAAAATACATACACGTATTGGAAAATACTTACAAGTATTTGAAAATACTTACAAGTATTTGAAAATACTTACAAGTATTTGAAAATACTTACAAGTATTTGAAAATACTGACAACAATTCGAAAATACTGACAAGTATTCGAAAATACTTACAAGTATTTAAAAATACTGACAAGTATTTAAAAATACTGACAAGTATTTGAAAATACTGACAAGTATTTGAAAATACTGACAAGTATTTTCAAATACATACAAGTATTTGAAAATACTTACAAGTAATTGAAAATACTTACAAGTATTCGAAAATACCTACAAGTATTTGAAAATACTTACTAGTATTTGAAAATACTGACAATAATTTGAAAATACTGACAAGTATTCGAAAATACTTACAAGTATTTAAAAATACTGACAAGTATTTGAAAATACTTACAAGTATTTAAAAATACTGACAAGTATTTGAAAATACTTACAAGTATTCGAAAATACCTACAAGTATTTGAAAATACTTACAAGTATTTGAAAATACTGACAAGTATTTGAAAATACTGACAAGTATTTGAAAATACTTACAAGTATTTGAAAATACTGACAACAATTCGAAAATACCGACAAGTATTCGAAAATACTTACAAGTATTTAAAAATACCGACAAGTATTTGATAATACCGACAAGTATTCGAAAATACTTACTAGTATTTGAAAATACCGACAAGTATTTGAAAATACCGACTAGTAATTGAAAATACTTACAAGTATTTAAAAATACCGACAAGTATTTGAAAATACCGACAAGTATTCGAAAATACTTACAAGTATTTAAAAATACTGACAAGTATTTGAAAATACCGACAAGTATTCGAAAATACTGACAAGTATTTGAAAATACTTACAAGTATTAGAAAATACTTACAAGTATTCGAAAATACCTACAAGTATTTGAAAATACTTACAAGTATTTGAAAATACTGACAAGTATTTGAAAATACTGACAAGTATTTGAAAATACTTACAAGTATTTAAAAATACTGACAAGTATTTGAAAATACTTACAAGTATTCGAAAATACCTACAAGTATTTGAAAATACTTACAAGTATTTGAAAATACTGACAAGTATTTGAAAATACTGACAAGTATTTGAAAATACTTACAAGTATTTAAAAATACTGACAAGTATTTGAAAATACTGACAAGTATTTGAAAATACTTACAAGTATTTGAAAATACTTACAAGTATTTGAAAATACTGACAACAATTCGAAAATACTGACAAGTATTCGAAAATACTTACAAGTATTTAAAAATACTGACAAGTATTTAAAAATACTGACAAGTATTTGAAAATACTGACAAGTATTTGAAAATACTGACAAGTATTTGAAAATACTGACAAGTATTTTCAAATACATACAAGTATTTGAAAATACTTACAAGTATTTGAAAATACTTACAAGTATTTGAAAATACTTACAAGTATTTGAAAATACTTACAAGTATTTGAAAATACTTACAAGTATTTGAAAATACTTACAAGTATTTGAAAATACTTACAAGTATTTGAAAATACTTACAAGTATTTGAAAATACTGACAACAATTCGAAAATACCGACAAGTATTCGAAAATACTTACAAGTATTTAAAAATACCGACAAGTATTTGAAAATACCGACAAGTAGTCGAAAATACTTACTAGTATTTGAAAATACCGACAAGTATTTGAAAATACCGACAAGTAATTGAAAATACTTACAAGTATTTAAAAATACCGACAAGTATTTGAAAATACCGACAAGTATTCGAAAATACTTACAAGTATTTAAAAATACTGACAAGTATTTGAAAATAGCGACAAGTATTCGAAAATACTGACAAGTATTTGAAAATACTTACAAGTATTTGAAAATACTTACAAGTATTCGAAAATACCTACAAGTATTTGAAAATACTTACAAGTATTTGAAAATATTGACAAGTATTTGAAAATACTGACAAGTATTTGAAAATACTTACAAGTATTTAAAAATACTGACAAGTATTTGAAAATACTTACAAGTATTCAAAAATACCTACAAGTATTTGAAAATACTTACAAGTATTTGAAAATACTGACAAGTATTTGAAAATACTGACAAGTATTTGAAAATACTTACAAGTATTTGAAAATACTTACAAGTATTTGAAAATACTTACAAGTATTTGAAAATACTTACAAGTATTTGAAAATACTTACAAGTATTTGAAAATACTTACAAGTATTTGAAAATACTTACAAGTATTTGAAAATACTTACAAGTATTTGAAAATACTTACAAGTATTTGAAAATACTGACAACAATTCGAAAATACCGACAAGTATTCGAAAATACTTACAAGTATTTAAAAATACCGACAAGTATTTGAAAATACCGACAAGTAGTCGAAAATACTTACTAGTATTTGAAAATACCGACAAGTATTTGAAAATACCGACAAGTAATTGAAAATACTTACAAGTATTTAAAAATACCGACAAGTATTTGAAAATACCGACAAGTATTCGAAAATACTTACAAGTATTTAAAAATACTGACAAGTATTTGAAAATAGCGACAAGTATTCGAAAATACTGACAAGTATTTGAAAATACTTACAAGTATTTGAAAATACTTACAAGTATTCGAAAATACCTACAAGTATTTGAAAATACTTACAAGTATTTGAAAATATTGACAAGTATTTGAAAATACTGACAAGTATTTGAAAATACTTACAAGTATTTAAAAATACTGACAAGTATTTGAAAATACTTACAAGTATTCAAAAATACCTACAAGTATTTGAAAATACTTACAAGTATTTGAAAATACTGACAAGTATTTGAAAATACTGACAAGTATTTGAAAATACTTACAAGTATTTAAAAATACTGACAAGTATTTGAAAATACTGACAAGTATTTGAAAATACTTACAAGTATTTGAAAATACTTACAAGTATTTGAAAATACTTACAAGTATTTGAAAATACTTACAAGTATTTGAAAATACTTACAAGTATTTGAAAATACTGACAACAATTCGAAAATACCGACAAGTATTCGAAAATACTTACAAGTATTTAAAAATACCGACAAGTATTTGATAATACCGACAAGTATTCGAAAATACTTACTAGTATTTGAAAATACCGACAAGTATTTGAAAATACCGACTAGTAATTGAAAATACTTACAAGTATTTAAAAATACCGACAAGTATTTGAAAATACCGACAAGTATTCGAAAATACTTACAAGTATTTAAAAATACTGACAAGTATTTGAAAATACCGACAAGTATTCGGAAATACTGACAAGTATTTGAAAATACTTACAAGTATTCGAAAATACTTACAAGTATTCGAAAATACCTACAAGTATTTGAAAATACTTACAAGTATTTGAAAATACTGACAAGTATTTGAAAATACTGACAAGTATTTGAAAATACTTACAAGTATTTAAAAATACTGACAAGTATTTGAAAATACTTACAAGTATTCGAAAATACCTACAAGTATTTGAAAATACTTACAAGTATTTGAAAATACTGACAAGTATTTGAAAATACCTACAAGTATTTGAAAATACTGACAATTATCTGAAAATACTGACAAGTATTTGAAAATACATACAAGTATTTGAAAATACTTACAAGTAATTGAAAATACTTACAAGTATTCGAAAATACCTACAAGTATTTGAAAATACTTACAAGTATTTGAAAATACTGACAAGTATTTGAAAATACTTACAAGTATTCGAAAATACTTACAAGTATTTGAAAATACTTACAAGTATTTGAAAATACTTACAAGTATTTGAAAATACCTACAAGTATTTGAAAATACTGACAATTATCTGAAAATACTGACAAGTATTTGAAAATACATACAAGTATTTGAAAATACTTACAAGTAATTGAAAATACTGACAAGTATTTGAAAATACATACCAGGATTTGAAAATACATACACGTATTGGAAAATACTTACAAGTATTTGAAAATACCTACAAGTATTTGAATATACTGACAATTAACTGAAAATACTGACAAGTATTTGAAAATACATACAAGTATTTGAAAATACTTACAAGTATTTGAAAATACTTACAAGTATTTGAAAATACTTACAAGTATTTGAAAATACCTACAAGTATTCGAAAATACTTACAAGTATTTGAAAATACTTACAAGTATTTGAAAATACTTACAAGTATTTGAAAATACTGACAATTATCTGAAAATACTGACAAGTATTTGAAAATACATACCAGGATTTGAAAATACATACACGTATTGGAAAATACTTACAAGTATTTGAAAATACCTACAAGTATTTGAAAATACTGACAATTAACTGAAAATACTGACAAGTATTTGAAAATACATACAAGTATTTGAAAATACTTACAAGTAATTGAAATACTTACAAGTATTCGAAAATACTTACAAGTATTTGAAAATACTTACAAGTATTTGAAAATACTTACAAGTATTTGAAAATACTGACAATTATCTGAAAATACTGACAAGTATTTGAAAATACATACCAGGATTTGAAAATACATACACGTATTGGAAAATACTTACAAGTATTTGAAAATACTTACAAGTATTTGAAAATACTTACAAGTATTTGAAAATACTTACAAGTATTTGAAAATACTGATAACAATTCGAAAATACTGACAAGTATTCGAAAATACTTACAAGTATTTAAAAATACTGACAAGTATTTAAAAATACTGACAAGTATTTAAAAATACTGACAAGTATTTGAAAATACTGACAAGTATTTGAAAATACTGACAAGTATTTTCAAATACATACAAGTATTTGAAAATACTTACAAGTAATTGAAAATACTTACAAGTATTCGAAAATACCTACAAGTATTTGAAAATACTTACAAGTATTTGAAAATACTTACAAGTATTTGAAAATACTTACAAGTATTTGAAAATACTTACAAGTATTTGAAAATACTTACAAGTATTTGAAAATACTTACAAGTATTTGAAAATACTTACAAGTATTTGAAAATACTTACAAGTATTTGAAAATACTTACAAGTATTTGAAAATACTTACAAGTATTTGAAAATACTGACAACAATTCGAAAATACCGACAAGTATTCGAAAATACTTACAAGTATTTAAAAATACCGACAAGTATTTGAAAATACCGACAAGTATTCGAAAATACTTACTAGTATTTGAAAATACCGACAAGTATTTGAAAATACCGACAAGTAATTGAAAATACTTACAAGTATTTAAAAATACCGACAAGTATTTGAAAATACCGACAAGTATTCGAAAATACTTACAAGTATTTAAAAATACTGACAAGTATTTGAAAATACCGACAAGTATTCGAAAATACTGACAAGTATTTGAAAATACTTACAAGTATTTGAAAATACTTACAAGTATTCGAAAATACCTACAAGTATTTGAAAATACTTACAAGTATTTGAAAATTCTTACGAAGTATTTGAAAATATTTACAAGTATTTGAAAATACTTACAAGTATTTGAAAATACTTACAAGGATTTGAAAATACTTACAAGTATTTGAAAATACTTACAAGTATTTGAAAATACTTACAAGTATTTGAAAATACTTACAAGTATTTGAAAATACTTACAAGTATTCAAAAATACTTACAAGTATTCGAAAATACTTACAAGTATTTAAAAATACTTACAAGTATTTGAAAATACTGACAACAATTCGAAAATACTGACAAGTATTCGAAAATACTTACAAGTAATTGAAAATACTTACAAGTATTCGAAAATACCTACAAGTATTTGAAAATACTGACAAGTATTTGAAAATACTTACAAGTAATTGAAAATACTTACAAGTATTCGAAAATACCTACAAGTATTTGAAAATACTTACAAGTATTTGAAAATACTGACAAGTATTTGAAAATACTTACAAGTATTCGAAAATACTTACAAGTATTTGAAAATACTTACAAGTATTTGAAAATACTTACAAGTATTTGAAAATACCTACAAGTATTTGAAAATACTGACAATTATCTGAAAATACTGACAAGTATTTGAAAATACATACAAGTATTTGAAAATACTTACAAGTAATTGAAAATACTTACAAGTATTCGAAAATACTTACAAATATTTGAAAATACTTACAAGTATTTGAAAATACTTACAAGTATTTGAAAATACTGACAATTATCTGAAAATACTGACAAGTATTTGAAAATACATACCAGGATTTGAAAATACATACACGTATTGGAAAATACTTACAAGTATTTGAAAATACTTACAAGTATTTGAAAATACTTACAAGTATTTGAAAATACTGACAACAATTCGAAAATACTGACAAGTATTCGAAAATACTTACAAGTATTTAAAAATACTGACAAGTATTAAAAATACTGACAAGTATTTGAAAATACTGACAAGTATTGAAAATACTGACAAGTATTTTCAAATACATACAAGTATTTGAAAATACTTACAAGTAATTGAAAATACTTACAAGTATTCGAAAATACCTACAAGTATTTGAAAATACTTACAAGTATTTGAAAATACTTACAAGTATTTAAAAAATTCTTACAAGTATTTAAAATACTGACAAGTATTTGAAAATACTTACAAGTATTTGAAAATACTGACAAGTATTTGAAAATACTGACAAGTATTTGAAAAATACTTACAATTATTTGAAAATACTTACAAGTATTTGAAAATACTTACAAGTATTTGAAAATGCTTACAAGTATTTGAAAATACTTACAAGTATTTGAAAATACTTACAAGTATTTGAAAATACTTACAAGTATTCGAAAATACTTACAAGTATTTAAAAATACTGACAAGTATTTGAAAATACTTACAAGTATTCGAAAATACCTACAAGTATTTGAAAATACTTACAAATTATTTGAAAATACTTACAAGTATTTGAAAATACTTACAAGTATTTAAAATACTGACAAGTATTTGAAAATACTTACAAGTATTCGAAAATACCTACAAGTCTTTGAAAATACTTACAAGTATTTGAAAATACTGACAAGTATTTGAAAATACCTACAAGTATTTGAAAATACTGACAATTATCTGAAAATACTGACAAGTATTTGAAAATACATACAAGTATTTGAAAATACTTACAAGTAATTGAAAATACTTACAAGTATTCGAAAATACTTACAAGTATTTGAAAATACTTACAAGTATTTGAAAATACTGACAATTATCTGAAAATACTGACAAGTATTTGAAAATACATACCAGGATTTGAAAATACATACACGTATTGGAAAATACTTACAAGTATTTGAAAATACTTACAAGTATTTGAAAATACTGACAACAATTCGAAAATACTGACAAGTATTCGAAAATACTGACAAGTATTTGAAAATACTGACAAGTATTTTCAAATACATACAAGTATTTGAAAATACTTACAAGTATTTGAAAATACTTACAAGTATTTGAAAATACTTACAAGTATTTGAAAATACTGACAACAATTCGAAAATACCGACAAGTATTCGAAAATACTTACAAGTATTTAAAAATACCGACAAGTATTTGATAATACCGACAAGTATTCGAAAATACTTACTAGTATTTGAAAATACCGACAAGTATTTGAAAATACCGACTAGTAATTGAAAATACTTACAAGTATTTAAAAATACCGACAAGTATTTGAAAATACCGACAAGTATTCGAAAATACTTACAAGTATTTAAAAATACTGACAAGTATTTGAAAATACCGACAAGTATTCGAAAATACTGACAAGTATTTGAAAATACTTACAAGTATTCGAAAATACTTACAAGTATTCGAAAATACCTACAAGTATTTGAAAATACTTACAAGTATTTGAAAATACTGACAAGTATTTGAAAATACTTACAAGTATTTAAAAATACTGACAAGTATTTGAAAATACTTACAAGTATTCGAAAATACCTACAAGTATTTGAAAATACTTACAAGTATTTGAAAATACTGACAAGTATTTGAAAATACTGACAAGTATTTGAAAATACTTACAAGTATTTGAAAATACTGACAACAATTCGAAAATACTGACAAGTATTCGAAAATACTTACAAGTATTTAAAAATACTGACAAGTATTTAAAAATACTGACAAGTATTTGAAAATACTGACAAGTATTTGAAAATACTGACAAGTATTTTCAAATACATACAAGTATTTGAAAATACTTACAAGTATTTAAAAATACTGACAAGTATTTGAAAATACTTACAAGTATTTGAAAATACTTACAAGTATTTGAAAATACTTACAAGTATTTGAAAATACTTACAAGTATTTGAAAATACTTACAAGTATTTGAAAATACTTACAAGTATTTGAAGATACTTACAAGTATTTGAAAATACTGACAAGTATTTAAAAATACCGATAAGTATTTGAAAATACCGACAAGTATTCGAAAATACTTACTAGTATTTGAAAATACCGACAAGTATTTGAAAATACCGACAAGTAATTGAAAATACTTACAAGTATTTAAAAATACCGACAAGTATTTGAAAATACCGACAAGTATTCGAAAATACTTACAAGTATTTAAAAATACTGACAAGTATTTGAAAATACCGACAAGTATTTGAAAATACTGACAATTATCTGAAAATACTGACAAGTATTTGAAAATACATACCAGGATTTGAAAATACATACACGTATTGGAAAATACTTACAAGTATTTGAAAATACTTACAAGTATTTGAAAATACTTACAAGTATTTGAAAATACTGACAATTATCTGAAAATACTGACAAGTATTTGAAAATACATACCAGGATTTGAAAATACATACACGTATTGGAAAATACTTACAAGTATTTGAAAATACTTACAAGTATTTGAAAATACTTACAAGTATTTGAAAATACTGACAACAATTCGAAAATACTGACAAGTATTCGAAAATACTTACAAGTATTTAAAAATACTGACAAGTATTTAAAAATACTGACAAGTATTTAAAAATACTGACAAGTATTTGAAAATACTGACAAGTATTTGAAAATACTGACAAGTATTTTCAAATACATACAAGTATTTGAAAATACTTACAAGTAATTGAAAATACTTACAAGTATTCGAAAATACCTACAAGTATTTGAAAATACTTACAAGTATTTGAAAATACTTACAAGTATTTGAAAATACTTACAAGTATTTGAAAGTACTTACAAGTATTTGAAAATACTTACAAGTATTTGAAAATACTTACAAGTATTTGAAAATACTTACAAGTATTTGAAAATACTTACAAGTATTTGAAAATACTGACAACAATTCGAAAATACCGACAAGTATTCGAAAATACTTACAAGTATTTAAAAATACCGACAAGTATTTGAAAATACCGACAAGTATTCGAAAATACTTACTAGTATTTGAAAATACCGACAAGTATTTGAAAATACCGACAAGTAATTGAAAATACTTACAAGTATTTAAAAATACCGACAAGTATTTGAAAATACCGACAAGTATTCGAAAATACTTACAAGTATTTAAAAATACTGACAAGTATTTGAAAATACCGACAAGTATTCGAAAATACTGACAATTATTTGAAAATACTTACAAGTATTTGAAAATACTTACAAGTATTCGAAAATACCTACAAGTATTTGAAAATACTTACAAGTATTTGAAAATTCTTACGAAGTATTTGAAAATATTTACAAGTATTTGAAAATACTTACAAGTATTTGAAAATACTTACAAGGATTTGAAAATACTTACAAGTATTTGAAAATACTTACAAGTATTTGAAAATACTTACAAGTATTTGAACATACTTACAAGTATTTGAAAATACTTACAAGTATTCGAAAATACTTACAAGTATTCGAAAATACTTACAAGTATTTAAAAATACTTACAAGTATTTGAAAATACTGACAACAATTCGAAAATACTGACAAGTATTCGAAAATACTTACAAGTAATTGAAAATACTTACAAGTATTCGAAAATACCTACAAGTATTTGAAAATACTGACAAGTATTTGAAAATACTTACAAGTAATTGAAAATACTTACAAGTATTCGAAAATACCTACAAGTATTTGAAAATACTTACAAGTATTTGAAAATACTGACAAGTATTTGAAAATACTTACAAGTATTCGAAAATACTTACAAGTATTTGAAAATACTTACAAGTATTTGAAAATACTTACAAGTATTTGAAAATACCTACAAGTATTTGAAAATACTGACAATTATCTGAAAATACTGACAAGTATTTGAAAATACATACAAGTATTTGAAAATACTTACAAGTAATTGAAAATACTTACAAGTATTCGAAAATACTTACAAATATTTGAAAATACTTACAAGTATTTGAAAATACTTACAAGTATTTGAAAATACTGACAATTATCTGAAAATACTGACAAGTATTTGAAAATACATACCAGGATTTGAAAATACATACACGTATTGGAAAATACTTACAAGTATTTGAAAATACTTACAAGTATTTGAAAATACTGACAACAATTCGAAAATACTGACAAGTATTCGAAAATACTTACAAGTATTTAAAAATACTGACAAGTATTTAAAAATACTGACAAGTATTTGAAAATACTGACAAGTATTTGAAAATACTGACAAGTATTTTCAAATACATACAAGTATTTGAAAATACTTACAAGTAATTGAAAATACTTACAAGTATTCGAAAATACCTACAAGTATTTGAAAATACTTACAAGTATTTGAAAATACTTACAAGTATTTAAAAATACTTACAAGTATTTAAAAATACTGACAAGTATTTGAAAATACTTACAAGTATTTGAAAATACTGACAAGTATTTGAAAATACTGACAAGTATTTGAAAATACTTACAATTATTTGAAAATACTTACAAGTATTTGAAAATACTTACAAGTATTTGAAAATGCTTACAAGTATTTGAAAATACTTACAAGTATTTGAAAATACTTACAAGTATTTGAAAATACTTACAAGTATTCGAAAATACTTACAAGTATTTAAAAATACTGACAAGTATTTGAAAATACTTACAAGTATTCGAAAATACCTACAAGTATTTGAAAATACTTACAATTATTTGAAAATACTTACAAGTATTTGAAAATACTTACAAGTATTTAAAAATACTGACAAGTATTTGAAAATACTTACAAGTATTCGAAAATACCTACAAGTATTTGAAAATACTTACAAGTATTTGAAAATACTGACAAGTATTTGAAAATACCTACAAGTATTTGAAAATACTTACAAGTATTTGAAAATACTGACAAGTATTTGAAAATACTTACAAGTATTTAAAAATACTGACAAGTATTTGAAAATACTTACAAGTATTTAAAAATACTGACAAGTATTTGAAAATACTTACAAGTATTTGAAAATACTTACAAGTATTTGAAAATACTTACAAGTATTTGAAAATACTTACAAGTATTTGAAAATACTTACAAGTATTTGAAAATACTTACAAGTATTTGAAAATACTTACAAGTATTTGAAAATACTTACAAGTATTTAAAAATACTGACAAGTATTTGAAAATACTTACAAGTATTCGAAAATACCTACAAGTATTTGAAAATACTTACAAGTATTTGAAAATACTGACAAGTATTTGAAAATACTGACAAGTATTTGAAAATACTTACAAGTATTTGAAAATACTGACAACAATTCGAAAATACTGACAAGTATTCGAAAATACTTACAAGTATTTAAAAATACTGACAAGTATTTAAAAATACTGACAAGTATTTGAAAATACTGACAAGTATTTGAAAATACTGACAAGTATTTTCAAATACATACAAGTATTTGAAAATACTTACAAGTATTTAAAAATACTGACAAGTATTTGAAAATACTTACAAGTATTTGAAAATACTTACAAGTATTTGAAAATACTTACAAGTATTTGAAAATACTTACAAGTATTTGAAAATACTTACAAGTATTTGAAAATACTTACAAGTATTTGAAAATACTTACAAGTATTTGAAAATACTTACAAGTATTTGAAAATACTGACAAGTATTTAAAAATACCGATAAGTATTTGAAAATACCGACAAGTATTCGAAAATACTTACTAGTATTTGAAAATACCGACAAGTATTTGAAAATACCGACAAGTAATTGAAAATACTTACAAGTATTTAAAAATACCGACAAGTATTTGAAAATACCGACAAGTATTCGAAAATACTTACAAGTATTTAAAAATACTGACAAGTATTTGAAAATACCGACAAGTATTCGAAAATACTGACAAGTATTTGAAAATACTTACAAGTATTTGAAAATACTTACAAGTATTCGAAAATACCTACAAGTATTTGAAAATACCTACAAGTATTTGAAAATACTGACAAGTATTTGAAAATACTGACAAGTATTTGAAAATACTTACAAGTATTCGAAAATACCTACAAGTATTTGAAAATACTTACAAGTATTTGAAAATACTGACAAGTATTTGAAAATACTGACAAGTATTTGAAAATACTTACAAGTATTTAAAAATACTGACAAGTATTTGAAAATACTGACAAGTATTTGAAAATACTTACAAGTATTTGAAAATACTTACAACTATTTGAAAATACTTACCAAGTATTTGAACTGACCAAGTATATGAAAATATTTACAAGTACTTGATAATACAAACAAGTGTTTTAAAATACTTAGGATGTATTTAAAAATACTCATATATATTGAAAAATACTAACGAGTGTTTAAAAATACTTCCAAGGATTTAATAATACTTACAATTATTTAAAATCGTTATGAGTATTGAAAAATATTTACCAAGTAATTAAAAATACTTACAAGTATTTGAAAATTCTTACGAAGTATTTGAAAATATTTACAAGTATTTGAAAATACTTACAAGTATTTGAAAATACTTACAAGGATTTGAAAATACTTACAAGTATTTGAAAATACTTACAAGTATTTGAAAATACTTACAAGTATTCGAAAATACTTACAAGTATTCGATAATACTTACAAGTATTTAAAAATACTGACAAGTATTCGAAAATACTTACAAGTATTTGAAAATACTGACAAGTATTTGAAAATACTGACAATTATCTGAAAATACTGACAAGTATTTGAAAATACATACCAGGATTTGAAAATACATACACGTATTTGAAAATACTTACAAGTATTTGAAAATACTCACAAATATTTGAAAATACGTACAAGTATTTGAAAATACTTACAAGTATTTTACAATACTAAGGATGTGTTTGAAAATACTCATGTATATTGAAAAATACTAACGTGTATTTAAAAATACTTCAAAGGATTTAATAATAATTGCAATTATTTTAAAATACTTACCAAGTATTTGAACTGACCAAGTATATGAAAATATTTACAAGTACTTGATAATACAAACAAGTGTTTTAAAATACTTAGGATGTATTTAAAAATACTCATATATATTGAAAAATACTAACGAGTGTTTAAAAATACTTCCAAGGATTTAATAATACTTACAATTATTTAAAATGGTTATGAGTATTGAAAAATATTTACCAAGTAATTAAAAAAACTGACAAGTATTTGAAAATACATACCAGGATTTGAAAATACATACACGTATTGGAAAATACTTACAAGTATTTGAAAATACTTACAAGTATTTGAAAATACTTACAAGTATTTGAAAATACTGACAACAATTCGAAAATACTGACAAGTATTCGAAAATACTTACAAGTATTTAAAAATACTGACAAGTATTTAAAAATACTGACAAGTATTTGAAAATACTGACAAGTATTTTCAAATACATACAAGTATTTGAAAATACTTACAAGTAATTGAAAATACTTACAAGTATTCGAAAATACCTACAAGTATTTGAAAATACTTACAAGTATTTGAAAATACTGACAATAATTTGAAAATACTGACAAGTATTCGAAAATACTTACAAGTATTTAAAAATACTGACAAGTATTTGAAAATACTTACAAGTATTTGAAAATACTGACAAGTATTTGAAAATACTGACAAGTATTTGAAAATACTTACAATTATTTGAAAATACTTACAAGTATTTGAAAATACTTACAAGTATTTGAAAATACTTACAAGTATTTGAAAATACTTACAAGTATTTGAAAATACTTACAAGTATTTGAAAATACTTACAAGTATTCGAAAATACTTACAAGTATTTAAAAATACTGACAAGTATTTGAAAATACTTACAAGTATTCAAAAATACCTACAAGTATTTGAAAATACTTACAAGTATTTGAAAATACTGACAAGTATTTGAAAATACTTACAAGTATTCGAAAATACCTACAAGTATTTGAAAATACTTACAAGTATTTGAAAATACTTACAAGTATTTGAAAATACTTACAAGTATTTGAAAATACTTACAAGTATTTGAAAATACTTACAAGTATTTGAAAATACTTACAAGTATTTGAAAATACTTACAAGTATTTGAAAATACTTACAAGTATTTGAAAATACTTACAAGTATTTGAAAATACTTACAAGTATTTGAAAATACTTACAAGTATTTGAAAATACTTACAAGTATCTGAAAATACTTACAAGTATCTGAAAATACTTACAAGTATCTGAAAATACTTACAAGTATCTGAAAATACTTACAAGTATTTGAAAATACTTACAAGTATTTGAAAATACTTACAAGTATTTGAAAATACTTACAAGTATTTGAAAATACTTACAAGTATTTGAAAATACTTACAAATATTTGAAAATACTTACAAGTATTTGAAAATACTGACAACAATTCGAAAATACCGACAAGTATTCGAAAATACCGACAAGTATTCGAAAATACTGACAAGTATTTGAAAATACTTACAAGTATTTGAAAATACTTACAAGTATTCGAAAATACCTACAAGTATTTGAAAATACTTACAAGTATTTGAAAATATTGACAAGTATTTGAAAATACTGACAAGTATTTGAAAATACTTACAAGTATTTAAAAATACTGACAAGTATTTGAAAATACTTACAAGTATTCGAAAATACCTACAAGTATTTGAAAATACTTACAAGTATTTGAAAATACTGACAAGTATTTGAAAATACTGACAAGTATTTGAAAATACTTACAAGTATTTAAAAATACTGACAAGTATTTGAAAATACTGACAAGTATTTGAAAATACTTACAAGTATTTGAAAATACTTACAAGTATTCGAAAATACTTACTAGTATTTGAAAATACCGACAAGGATTTGAAAATCCGACAAGTAATTGAAAATACTTACAAGTATTTAAAAATACCGACAAGTATTTGAAAATACCGACAAGTATTCGAAAATACTTACAAGTATTTAAAAATACTGACAAGTATTTGAAAATACCGACAAGTATTCGAAAATACTGACAAGTATTTGAAAATACTTACAAGTATTTGAAAATACTTACAAGTATTCGAAAATACCTACAAGTATTTGAAAATACTTACAAGTATTTGAAAATATTGACAAGTATTTGAAAATACTGACAAGTATTTGAAAATACTTACAAGTATTTAAAAATACTGACAAGTATTTGAAAATACTTACAAGTATTCGAAAATACCTACAAGTATTTGAAAATACTTACAAGTATTTGAAAATACTGACAAGTATTTGAAAATACTGACAAGTATTTGAAAATACTTACAAGTATTTAAAAATACTGACAAGTATTTGAAAATACTGACAAGTATTTGAAAATACTTACAAGTATTTGAAAATACTTACAAGTATTTGAAAATACTTACAAGTATTTGAAAATACTTACAAGTATTTGAAAATACTTACAAGTAATTGAAAATACTTACAAGTATTCGAAAATACCTACAAGTATTTGAAAATACTTACAAGTATTTAAAAATACTTACAAGTATTTGAAAATACTTACAAGTATTTGAAAATACTTACAAGTATTTAAAAATACTGACAAGTATTTAAAAATACTGACAAGTATTTGAAAATACCGACAAGTATTTGAAAATACTTACAAGTATTTGAAAATACTTACAAGTATTTGAAAATACTTACAAGTATTTGAAAACACTGACAAGTATTTGAAAATACTGACAAGTATTTGAAAATACATACAAGTATTTGAAAATACTGACAAGTATTTGAAAATACTGACAAGTATTTAAAAATACTGACAAGTATTTGAAAATACTGACAAGTATTTGAAAATACTGACAAGTATTTTCAAATACATACAAGTATTTGAAAATACTTACAAGTAATTGAAAATACTTACAAGTATTCGAAAATACCTACAAGTATTTGAAAATACTTACAAGTATTTGAAAATACTGACAATAATTTGAAAATACTGACAAGTATTCGAAAATACTTACAAGTATTTAAAAATACTGACAAGTATTTGAAAATACTTACAAGTATTTGAAAATACTGACAAGTATTTGAAAATACTGACAAGTATTTGAAAATACTTACAATTATTTGAAAATACTTACAAGTATTTGAAAATACTTACAAGTATTTGAAAATACTTACAAGTATTTGAAAATACTTACAAGTATTTGAAAATACTTACAAGTATTTGAAAATACTTACAAGTATTCGAAAATACTTACAAGTATTTAAAAATACTGACAAGTATTTGAAAATACTTACAAGTATTCAAAAATACCTACAAGTATTTGAAAATACTTACAAGTATTTGAAAATACTGACAAGTATTTGAAAATACTTACAAGTATTCGAAAATACCTACAAGTATTTGAAAATACTTACAAGTATTTGAAAATACTTACAAGTATTTGAAAATACTTACAAGTATTTGAAAATACTTACAAGTATTTGAAAATACTTACAAGTATTTGAAAATACTTACAAGTATTTGAAAATACTTACAAGTATTTGAAAATACTTACAAGTATTTGAAAATACTTACAAGTATTTGAAAATACTTACAAGTATTTGAAAATACTTACAAGTATTTGAAAATACTTACAAGTATCTGAAAATACTTACAAGTATCTGAAAATACTTACAAGTATCTGAAAATACTTACAAGTATCTGAAAATACTTACAAGTATTTGAAAATACTTACAAGTATTTGAAAATACTTACAAGTATTTGAAAATACTTACAAGTATTTGAAAATACTTACAAGTATTTGAAAATACTTACAAGTATTTGAAAATACTTACAAGTATTTGAAAATACTTACAAATATTTGAAAATACTTACAAGTATTTGAAAATACTGACAACAATTCGAAAATACCGACAAGTATTCGAAAATACTTACAAGTATTTAAAAATACCGACAAGTATTTGAAAATACCGACAAGTATTCGAAAATACTTACTAGTATTTGAAAATACCGACAAGGATTTGAAAATCCGACAAGTAATTGAAAATACTTACAAGTATTTAAAAATACCGACAAGTATTTGAAAATACCGACAAGTATTCGAAAATACTTACAAGTATTTAAAAATACTGACAAGTATTTGAAAATACCGACAAGTATTCGAAAATACTGACAAGTATTTGAAAATACTTACAAGTATTTGAAAATACTTACAAGTATTCGAAAATACCTACAAGTATTTGAAAATACTTACAAGTATTTGAAAATATTGACAAGTATTTGAAAATACTGACAAGTATTTGAAAATACTTACAAGTATTTAAAAATACTGACAAGTATTTGAAAATACTTACAAGTATTCGAAAATACCTACAAGTATTTGAAAATACTTACAAGTATTTGAAAATACTGACAAGTATTTGAAAATACTGACAAGTATTTGAAAATACTTACAAGTATTTAAAAATACTGACAAGTATTTGAAAATACTGACAAGTATTTGAAAATACTTACAAGTATTTGAAAATACTTACAAGTATTTGAAAATACTTACAAGTATTTGAAAATACTTACAAGTATTTGAAAATACTTACAAGTAATTGAAAATACTTACAAGTATTCGAAAATACCTACAAGTATTTGAAAATACTTACAAGTATTTAAAAATACTTACAAGTATTTGAAAATACTTACAAGTATTTGAAAATACTTACAAGTATTTAAAAATACTGACAAGTATTTAAAAATACTGACAAGTATTTGAAAATACCGACAAGTATTTGAAAATACTTACAAGTATTTGAAAATACTTACAAGTATTTGAAAATACTTACAAGTATTTGAAAACACTGACAAGTATTTGAAAATACTGACAAGTATTTGAAAATACATACAAGTATTTGAAAATACTGACAAGTATTTGAAAATACTGACAAGTATTTGAAAATACTTACAAGTATTTAAAAATACTGACAAGTATTTGAAAATACTTACAAGTATTCGAAAATACTTACAAGGATTTGAAAATACTGACAACAATTCGAAAATACTGACAAGTATTCGAAAATACTTACAAGTATTTAAAAATACTGACAAGTATTTGAAAATACTGACAAGTATTTGAAAATACATACAAGTATTTGAAAATACTGACAAGTATTTGAAAATACTTACAAGTATTCGAAAATACTTACAAGTATTTGAAAATACTTACAAGTATTTGAAAATACTTACAAGTATTTGAAAATACCTACAAGTATTTGAAAATACTGACAATTATCTGAAAATACTGACAAGTATTTGAAAATACATACAAGTATTTGAAAATACTTACAAGTAATTGAAAATACTTACAAGTATTCGAAAATACTTACAAGTATTTGAAAATACTTACAAGTATTTGAAAATACTGACAATTATCTGAAAATACTGACAAGTATTTGAAAATACATACCAGGATTTGAAAATACATACACGTATTGGAAAATACTTACAAGTATTTGAAAATACTTACATGTATTTGAAAATACTTACAAGTATTTGAAAATACTGACAACAATTCGAAAATACTGACAAGTATTCGAAAATACTTACAAGTATTTAAAAATACTGACAAGTATTTAAAAATACTGACAAGTATTTGAAAATACTGACAAGTATTTGAAAATACTGACAAGTATTTTCAAATACATACAAGTATTTGAAAATACTTACAAGTAATTGAAAATACTTACAAGTATTCGAAAATACCTACAAGTATTTGAAAATACTTACAAGTATTTGAAAATACTGACAATAATTTGAAAATACTGACAAGTATTCGAAAATACTTACAAGTATTTAAAAATACTGACAAGTATTTGAAAATACTTACAAGTATTTGAAAATACTGACAATTATTTGAAAATACTTACAAGTATTTGAAAATACTTACAAGTATTTGAAAATACTTACAAGTATTTGAAAATACTTACAAGTATTTGAAAATACTTACAAGTACTTGAAAATACTTACAAGTATTTGAAAATACTTACAAGTATTTGAAAATACTTACAAGTATTTGAAAATACTTACAAGTAATTGAAAATACTTACAAGTATTCGAAAATACTTACAAGTATTTAAAAATACTGACAAGTATTTGAAAATACTTACAAGTATTCGAAAATACCTACAAGTATTTGAAAATACTTACAAGTATTTGAAAATACTTACAAGTATTTGAAAATACTTACAAGTATTTGAAAATACTTACAAGTATTTGAAAATACTTACAAGTATTTGAAAATACTTACAAGTATTTGAAAATACTTACAAGTATTTGAAAATACTTACAAGTATTTGAAAATACTTACAAGTATTTGAAAATACTTACAAGTATTTGAAAATACTTACAAGTATTTGAAAATACTTACAAGTATTTGAAAATACTTACAAGTATTTGAAAATACTTACAAGTATTTGAAAATACTGACAACAATTCGAAAATACCGACAAGTATTCGAAAATACTTACAAGTATTTAAAAATACCGATAAGTATTTGAAAATACCGACAAGTATTCGAAAATACTTACTAGTATTTGAAAATACCGACAAGTATTTGAAAATACCGACAAGTATTCGAAAATACTTACTAGTATTTGAAAATACCGACAAGTATTTGAAAATACCGACAAGTAATTGAAAATACTTACAAGTATTTAAAAATACCGACAAGTATTTGAAAATACCGACAAGTATTCGAAAATACTTACAAGTATTTAAAAATACTGACAAGTATTTGAAAATACCGACAAGTATTCGAAAATACTGACAAGTATTTGAAAATACTTACAAGTATTTGAAAATACTTACAAGTATTCGAAAATACCTACAAGTATTTGAAAATACCTACAAGTATTTGAAAATACTGACAAGTATTTGAAAATACTGACAAGTATTTGAAAATACTTACAAGTATTCGAAAATACCTACAAGTATTTGAAAATACTTACAAGTATTTGAAAATACTGACAAGTATTTGAAAATACTGACAAGTATTTGAAAATACTTACAAGTATTTAAAAATACTGACAAGTATTTGAAAATACTGACAAGTATTTGAAAATACTTACAAGTATTTGAAAATACTTACAACTATTTGAAAATACTTACCAAGTATTTGAACTGACCAAGTATATGAAAATATTTACAAGTACTTGATAATACAAACAAGTGTTTTAAAATACTTAGGATGTATTTAAAAATACTCATATATATTGAAAAATACTAACGAGTGTTTAAAAATACTTCCAAGGATTTAATAATACTTACAATTATTTAAAATCGTTATGAGTATTGAAAAATATTTACCAAGTAATTAAAAATACTTACAAGTATTTGAAAATTCTTACGAAGTATTTGAAAATATTTACAAGTATTTGAAAATACTTACAAGTATTTGAAAATACTTACAAGGATTTGAAAATACTTACAAGTATTTGAAAATACTTACAAGTATTTGAAAATACTTACAAGTATTCGAAAATACTTACAAGTATTCGATAATACTTACAAGTATTTAAAAATACTGACAAGTATTCGAAAATACTTACAAGTATTTGAAAATACTGACAAGTATTTGAAAATACTGACAAGTATCTGAAAATACTGACAAGTATTTGAAAATACATACCAGGATTTGAAAATACATACACGTATTTGAAAATACTTACAAGTATTTGAAAATACTCACAAATATTTGAAAATACGTACAAGTATTTGAAAATACTTACAAGTATTTTACAATACTAAGGATGTGTTTGAAAATACTCATATATATTGAAAAATACTAACGTGTATTTAAAAATACTTCAAAGGATTTGATAATAATTGCAATTATTTTAAAATACTTACCAAGTATTTGAACTGACCAAGTATATGAAAATATTTACAAGTACTTGATAATACAAACAAGTGTTTTAAAATACTTAGGATGTATTTAAAAATACTCATATATATTGAAAAATACTAACGAGTGTTTAAAAATACTTCCAAGGATTTAATAATACTTACAATTATTTAAAATGGTTATGAGTATTGAAAAATATTTACCAAGTAATTAAAAAAACTTACAAGTATTTGAAAATTCTTACGAAGTATTTGAAAATATTCACAAGTATTTGAAAATACTTACAACTATTTGAAAATACTTACAAGTAATTGAAAATACTTACAAGTATTCGAAAATACTTACAAGTATTTGAAAATACTTACAAGTATTTGAAAATACTGACAAGTATCTGAAAATACTGACAAGTATTTGAAAATACATACCAGGATTTGAAAATACATACACGTATTTGAAAATACTTACAAGTATTCGAAAATACTTATAAGCATTTGAAAATACTTACAAGTATTTGAAAATACTTACAATTATTTGAAAATACTTACAAGTATTTGAAAATACTAAGAAGTATTTGAAAATACTTACAACTATTTCAAAATACTGACAAGTATTTGAAAATGCATACCAGGATTTGAAAATACATACACGTATTTGAAAATACTTACAAGTATTCGAAAATACTTATAAGTATTTGAAAATACTTACAAGTATTTGAAAATACTTACAATTATTTGAAAAAACTTACAAGTATTTGAAAATACTTACAACTATTTGAAAATACTTACAACTATTTAAAAATACTTACAAGTAGTTCAAGATACTTACAAGTATTTGAAAATAGTCACAAGTATTTTAAAATAATTACAAGCATTTGAAAATACTTACAAGTATTTGAAAATTCTTACCAAGTATATAAAAATACTTACAAGTACTTGATAATACAAACATGTGTTTTAAAATACTTACAAGTATTTAAAAATACTTACAAGTATTTGTAAATACTGACAAGTATTTGAAAATGCATACCAGGATTTGAAAATACATACACGTATTTGAAAATACTTACAAGTATTCGAAAATACTTATAAGTATTTGAAAATACTTACAACTATTTGAAAATAGTTACAAGTATTTGAAAATACTTACAAGTATATGAAAATACAAGTATTCGTAAATACTTACAAGTTTTTTAAATACTTACAAGTATTTTAAATACTTACAAGTATTTTAAATACTTACAAGTATTTAAAATACTTACAAGTATATGATAATACTTACAAGTATTTGAAAATTCTTACAAGTATTTTACAATACTATGGATGTGTTTGAAAATACTCATATATATTGAAAAATACTAACGAGTGTTTAAGAATACTTCCAAGGATTTAATAATACTTACAATTATTTAAAATGGTTATGAGTATTGAAAACTATTTACCAAGTAATTAAAAATACTTACAAGTATTTGAAAATTCTTACCAAGTATATAAAAATACTTACAAGTATTTGAAAATACTTACAAGTATTTAAAAATACTGACAAGTATTTAAAAATACTGACAAGTATTTGAAAATACTGACAAGTATTTGAAAATACATACAAGTATTTGAAAATATTTACAAGTAATTGAAAATACTTACAAGTATTCGAAAATACCTACAAGTATTTGAAAATACTTACAAGTATTTGAAAATACTTACAAGTATTTGAAAATACTGACAATAATTTGAAAATACTGACAAGTATTCGAAAATACTTACAAGTATTTAAAAATACTGACAAGTATTTGAAAATACTTACAAGTATTTGAAAATACTGACAAGTATTTGAAAATACTGACAAGTATTTGAAAATACTTACAATTATTTGAAAATACTTACAAGTATTTGAAAATACTTACAAGTATTTGAAAATACTTACAAGTATTTGAAAATACTTACAAGTATTTAAAAATACTGACAAGTATTTGAAAATACTTACAAGTATTCGAAAATACCTACAAGTATTTTTAAATACTTACAAGTATTTGAAAATACTGACAAGTATTTGAAAATACTGACAAGTATTTGAAAATACTTACAAGTATTTAAAAATACTGACAAGTATTTGAAAATACTGACAAGTATTTGAAAATACTTACAACTATTTGAAAATACTTACCAAGTATTTGAACTGACCAAGTATATGAAAATATTTACAAGTACTTGATAATACAAACAAGTGTTTTAAAATACTTAGGATGTATTTAAAAATACTCATATATATTGAAAAATACTAACGAGTGTTTAAAAATACTTCCAAGGATTTAATAATACTTACAATTATTTAAAATGGTTATGAGTATTGAAAAATATTTACCAAGTAATTAAAAATACTTACAAGTATTTGAAAATTCTTACGAAGTATTTGAAAATATTTACAAGTATTTGAAAATACTTACAAGTATTTGAAAATACTTACAAGGATTCGAAAATACTTACAAGGATTTGAAAATACTGACAACAATTCGAAAATACTGACAAGTATTCGAAAATACTTACAAGTATTTAAAAATACTGACAAGTATTTGAAAATACTGACAAGTATTTGAAAATACATACAAGTATTTGAAAATACTTACAAGTAATTGAAAATACTTACAAGTATTCGAAAATACCTACAAGTATTTGAAAATACTTACAAGTATTTGAAAATACTTACAAGTATTTGAAAATACTTACAAGTATTTGAAAATACTTACAAGTATTTGAAAATACTTACAAGTATTTAAAAACACTGACAAGTATTTGAAAATACTGACAAGTATTTGAAAATACATACAAGTATTTGAAAATACTGACAAGTATTTGAAAATACTGAGAAGTATTTGAAAATACTTACAAGTATTTAAAAATACTGACAAGTATTTGAAAATACTTACAAGTATTCGAAAATACCTACAAGTATTTGAAAATACTTACAAGTATTTGAAAATACTGACAAGTATTTGAAAATACTGACAAGTATTTGAAAATACTTACAAGTATTTAAAAATACTGACAAGTATTTGAAAATACTGACAAGTATTTGAAAATACTTACAAGTATTTGAAAATACTTACAACTATTTGAAAATACTTACAAGTATTTGAAAATACTTACAAGGATTTGAAAATACTTACAAGTATTTGAAAATACTTACAAGTATTTGAAAATACTTACAAGTATTCGAAAATACTTACAAGTATTCGAAAATACTTACAAGTATTTAAAAATACTGACAAGTATTCGAAAATACTTACAAGTATTTGAAAATACTGACAAGTATTTGAAATTACTGACAAGTATCTGAAAATACTGACAAGTATTTGAAAATACATACCAGGATTTGAAAATACATACACGTATTTGAAAATACTTACAAGTATTGGAAAATACTCACAAGTATTTGAAAATACGTACAAGTATTTGAAAATACTTACAAGTATTTTACAATACTAAGGATGTGTTTGAAAATACTCATATATATTGAAAAATACTAACGTGTATTTAAAAATACTTCAAAGGATTTAATAATAATTGCAATTATTTTAAAATACTTACCAAGTATTTGAACTGACCAAGTATATGAAAATATTTACAAGTACTTGATAATACAAACAAGTGTTTTAAAATACTTAGGATGTATTTAAAAATACTCATATATATTGAAAAATACTAACGAGTGTTTAAAAATACTTCCAAGGATTTAATAATACTTACAATTATTTAAAATGGTTATGAGTATTGAAAAATATTTACCAAGTAATTAAAAAAACTTACAAGTATTTGAAAATTCTTACGAAGTATTTGAAAATATTCACAAGTATTTGAAAATACTTACAACTATTTGAAAATACTTACAAGTAATTGAAAATACTTACAAGTATTCGAAAATACTTACAAGTATTTGAAAATACTTACAAGTATTTGAAAATACTGACAAGTATCTGAAAATACTGACAAGTATTTGAAAATACATACCAGGATTTGAAAATACATACACGTATTTGAAAATACTTACAAGTATTCGAAAATACTTGTAAGTATTTGAAAATACTTACAAGTATTTGAAAATACTTACAATTATTTGAAAATACTTACAAGTATTTGAAAATACTAAGAAGTATTTGAAAATACTTACAACTATTTCAAAATACTGACAAGTATTTGAAAATACATACCAGGATTTGAAAATACATACACGTATTTGAAAATACTTACAAGTATTCGAAAATACTTATAAGTATTTGAAAATACTTACAAGTATTTGAAAATACTTACAATTATTTGAAAATACTTACAAGTATTTGAAAATACTTACAACTATTTGAAAATACTTACAACTATTTAAAAATACTTACAAGTAGTTCAAGATACTTACAAGTATATGAAAATAGTCACAAGTATTTTAAAATAATTACAAGCATTTGAAAATACTTACAAGTATTTGAAAATTCTTACCAAGTATATAAAAATACTTACAAGTACTTGATAATACAAACATGTGTTTTAAAATACTTACAAGTATTTAAAAATACTTACAAGTATTTGTAAATACTGACAAGTATTTGAAAATACATACCAGTATTTGAAAATACATACAAGTATTTGAAAATACTTACAACTATTTGAAAATAGTTACAAGTATTTGAAAATACTTACAAGTATATGAAAATACAAGTATTCGTAAATACTTACAAGTTTTTTAAATACTTACAAGTATTTTAAATACTTACAAGTATTTTAAATACTTACAAGTATTTTAAATACTTACAAGTATTTAAAATACTTACAAGTATATGATAATACTTACAAGTATTTGAAAATTCTTACAAGTATTTTACAATACTATGGATGTGTTTGAAAATACTCATATATATTGAAAAATACTAACGAGTGTTTAAGAATACTTCCAAGGATTTAATAATACTTACAATTATTTAAAATGGTTATGAGTATTGAAAACTATTTACCAAGTAATTAAAAATACTTACAAGTATTTGAAAATCCTTACCAAGTATATAAATATACTTACAAGTATTTGAAAATACTTACAAGTATTTAAAAATACTTACAAGTATTTGAAAATACTGACAAGTATTTGAAAATACTGACAAGTATTTGAAAATACATACCAGTATTTGAAAATACATACAAGTATTTAAAAATACTTACAAGTATTTGAAAATACTGACAAGTATTTGAAAATACTGACAAGTATTTGAAAATACATACCAGTATTTGAAAATACATACAAGTATTTGAAAATACTTACAAGTATTTGAACTGACCAAGTATATGAAAATATTTACAAGTACTTGATAATACAAACAAGTGTTTTAAAATACATAGGATGTATTTAAAAATACTCATATATATTGAAAAATACTAACGAGTGTTTAAAAATACTTCCAAGGATTTAATAATACTTACAATTATTTAAAATGGTTATGAGTATTGAAAAATATTTACCAAGTAATTAAAAATACTTACAAGTATTTGAAAATACTTATAAGTATTTGAAAATACTTACAAGTATTTGAAAATACTTACAATTATTTGAAAATACTTACAAGTATTTGAAAATACTAAGAAGTATTTGAAAATACTTACAACTATTTCAAAATACTTACAAGTATTTGAAAATACTTACAATTATTTGAAAATACTTACAAGTATTTGAAAATACTAAGAAGTATTTGAAAATACTTACAACTATTTCAAAATACTGACAAGTATTTTACAATACTAAGGATGTGTTTGAAAATACTCATATATATTGAAAAATACTAACGTGTATTTAAAAATACTTCAAAGGATTTAATAATAATTGCAATTATTTTAAAATACTTACCAAGTATTTGAACTGACCAAGTATATGAAAATATTTACAAGTACTTGATAATACAAACAAGTGTTTTAAAATACTTAGGATGTATTTAAAAATACTCATATATATTGAAAAATACTAACGAGTGTTTAAAAATACTTCCAAGGATTTAATAATACTTACAATTATTTAAAATGGTTATGAGTATTGAAAAATATTTACCAAGTAATTAAAAAAACTTACAAGTATTTGAAAATTCTTACGAAGTATTTGAAAATATTCACAAGTATTTGAAAATACTTACAACTATTTGAAAATACTTACAAGTAATTGAAAATACTTACAAGTATTCGAAAATACTTACAAGTATTTGAAAATACTTACAAGTATTTGAAAATACTGACAAGTATCTGAAAATACTGACAAGTATTTGAAAATACATACCAGGATTTGAAAATACATACACGTATTTGAAAATACTTACAAGTATTCGAAAATACTTATAAGTATTTGAAAATACTTACAAGTATTTGAAAATACTTACAATTATTTGAAAATACTTACAAGTATTTGAAAATACTAAGAAGTATTTGAAAATACTTACAACTATTTCAAAATACTGACAAGTATTTGAAAATACATACCAGGATTTGAAAATACATACACGTATTTGAAAATACTTACAAGTATTCGAAAATACTTATAAGTATTTGAAAATACTTACAAGTACTTGAAAATACTTACAATTATTTGAAAATACTTACAAGTATTTGAAAATACTTACAACTATTTGAAAATACTTACAACTATTTAAAAATACTTACAAGTAGTTCAAGATACTTACAAGTATTTGAAAATAGTCACAAGTATTTTAAAATAATTACAAGCATTTGAAAATACTTACAAGTATTTGAAAATTCTTACCAAGTATATAAAAATACTTACAAGTACTTGATAATACAAACATGTGTTTTAAAATACTTACAAGTATTTAAAAATACTTACAAGTATTTGTAAATACTGACAAGTATTTGAAAATACATACCAGTATTTGAAAATACATACAAGTATTTGAAAATACTTACAACTATTTGAAAATAGTTACAAGTATTTGAAAATACTTACAAGTATATGAAAATACAAGTATTCGTAAATACTTACAAGTTTTTTAAATACTTACAAGTATTTTAAATACTTACAAGTATATGATAATACTTACAAGTATTTGAAAATTCTTACAAGTATTTTACAATACTATGGATGTGTTTGAAAATACTCATATATATTGAAAAATACTAACGAGTGTTTAAGAATACTTCCAAGGATTTAATAATACTTACAATTATTTAAAATGGTTATGAGTATTGAAAACTATTTACCAAGTAATTAAAAATACTTACAAGTATTTGAAAATTCTTACCAAGTATATAAAAATACTTACAATATTTGAAAATACTTACAAGTATTTAAAAATACTGACAAGTATTTGAAAATACTGACAAGTATTTGAAAATACTGACAAGTATTTGAAAATACATACAAGTATTTGAAAATACTTCCAAGTAATTGAAAATACTTACAAGTATTCGAAAATACCTACAAGTATTTGAAAATACTTACAAGTATTTGAAAATACTGACAATAATTTGAAAATACTGACAAGTATTCGAAAATACTTACAAGTATTTAAAAATACTGACAAGTATTTGAAAATACTTACAAGTATTTGAAAATACTGACAAGTATTTGAAAATACTGACAAGTATTTGAAAATACTTACAATTATTTGAAAATACTTACAAGTATTTGAAAATACTTACAAGTATTTGAAAATACTTACAAGTATTTGAAAATACTTACAAGTATTTGAAAATACTTACAAGTATTTGAAAATACTTACAAGTATTTGAAAATACTTACAAGTACTTGAAAATACTTACAAGTATTTGAAAATACTGACAATAATTTGAAAATACTTACAAGTATTTGATAATACTTACAAGTAATTGAAAATACTTACAAGTATTCGAAAATACTTACAAGTATTTGAAAATACTGACAAGTATTTGAAAATACTGACAAGTATTTGAAAATACTTACAATTATTTGAAAATACTGACAAGTATTTGAAAATACTGACAAGTATTTGAAAATACATACCAGTATTTGAAAATACATACAAGTATTTGAAAATACTTACAAGTATTTGAACTGACCAAGTATATGAAAATATTTACAAGTACTTGATAATACAAACAAGTGTTTTAAAATACATAGGATGTATTTAAAAATACTCATATATATTGAAAAATACTAACGAGTGTTTAAAAATACTTCCAAGGATTTAATAATACTTACAATTATTTAAAATGGTTATGAGTATTGAAAAATATTTACCAAGTAATTAAAAATACTTACAAGTATTTGAAAATACTTATAAGTATTTGAAAATACTTACAAGTATTTGAAAATACTTACAATTATTTGAAAATACTTACAAGTATTTGAAAATACTAAGAAGTATTTGAAAATACTTACAACTATTTCAAAATACTTACAAGTATTTGAAAATACTTACAATTATTTGAAAATACTTACAAGTATTTGAAAATACTAAGAAGTATTTGAAAATACTTACAACTATATCAAAATACTGACAAGTATTTTACAATACTAAGGATGTGTTTGAAAATACTCATATATATTGAAAAATACTAACGTGTATTTAAAAATACTTCAAAGGATTTAATAATAATTGCAATTATTTTAAAATACTTACCAAGTATTTGAACTGACCAAGTATATGAAAATATTTACAAGTACTTGATAATACAAACAAGTGTTTTAAAATACTTAGGATGTATTTAAAAATACTCATATATATTGAAAAATACTAACGAGTGTTTAAAAATACTTCCAAGGATTTAATAATACTTACAATTATTTAAAATGGTTATGAGTATTGAAAAATATTTACCAAGTAATTCAAAAAACTTACAAGTATTTGAAAATTCTTACGAAGTATTTGAAAATATTCACAAGTATTTGAAAATACTTACAACTATTTGAAAATACTTACAAGTAATTGAAAATACTTACAAGTATTCGAAAATACTTACAAGTATTTGAAAATACTTACAAGTATTTGAAAATACTGACAAGTATCTGAAAATACTGACAAGTATTTGAAAATACATACCAGGATTTGAAAATACATACACGTATTTGAAAATACTTACAAGTATTCGAAAATACTTATAAGTATTTGAAAATACTTACAAGTATTTGATAATTCTTACAAGTATTTGAAAATACTTACAACTATTTGAAAATACTTACCAAGTATTTGAACTGACCAAGTATATGAAAATATTTACAAGTACTTGATAATACAAACAAGTGTTTTAAAATACTTAGGATGTATTTAAAAATACTCATATATATTGAAAAATACTAACGAGTGTTTAAAAATACTTCCAAGGATTTAATAATACTTACAATTATTTAAAATGGTTATGAGTATTGAAAAATATTTACCAAGTAATTAAAAATACTTACAAGTATTTGAAAATTCTTACGAAGTATTTGAAAATATTTACAAGTATTTGAAAATACTTACAAGTATTTGAAAATACTTACAAGGATTCGAAAATACTTACAAGGATTTGAAAATACTGACAACAATTCGAAAATACTGACAAGTATTCGAAAATACTTACAAGTATTTAAAAATACTGACAAGTATTTGAAAATACTGACAAGTATTTGAAAATACATACAAGTATTTGAAAATACTTACAAGTAATTGAAAATACTTACAAGTATTCGAAAATACCTACAAGTATTTGAAAATACTTACAAGTATTTGAAAATACTTACAAGTATTTGAAAATACTTACAAGTATTTGAAAATACTTACAAGTATTTGAAAATACTTACAAGTATTTAAAAACACTGACAAGTATTTGAAAATACTGACAAGTATTTGAAAATACATACAAGTATTTGAAAATACTGACAAGTATTTGAAAATACTGAGAAGTATTTGAAAATACTTACAAGTATTTAAAAATACTGACAAGTATTTGAAAATACTTACAAGTATTCGAAAATACCTACAAGTATTTGAAAATACTTACAAGTATTTGAAAATACTGACAAGTATTTGAAAATACTGACAAGTATTTGAAAATACTTACAAGTATTTAAAAATACTGACAAGTATTTGAAAATACTGACAAGTATTTGAAAATACTTACAAGTATTTGAAAATACTTACAACTATTTGAAAATACTTACAAGTATTTGAAAATACTTACAAGGATTTGAAAATACTTACAAGTATTTGAAAATACTTACAAGTATTTGAAAATACTTACAAGTATTCGAAAATACTTACAAGTATTCGAAAATACTTACAAGTATTTAAAAATACTGACAAGTATTCGAAAATACTTACAAGTATTTGAAAATACTGACAAGTATTTGAAATTACTGACAAGTATCTGAAAATACTGACAAGTATTTGAAAATACATACCAGGATTTGAAAATACATACACGTATTTGAAAATACTTACAAGTATTTGAAAATACTCACAAGTATTTGAAAATACGTACAAGTATTTGAAAATACTTGCAAGTATTTTACAATACTAAGGATGTGTTTGAAAATACTCATATATATTGAAAAATACTAACGTGTATTTAAAAATACTTCAAAGGATTTAATAATAATTGCAATTATTTTAAAATACTTACCAAGTATTTGAACTGACCAAGTATATGAAAATATTTACAAGTACTTGATAATACAAACAAGTGTTTTAAAATACTTAGGATGTATTTAAAAATACTCATATATATTGAAAAATACTAACGAGTGTTTAAAAATACTTCCAAGGATTTAATAATACTTACAATTATTTAAAATGGTTATGAGTATTGAAAAATATTTACCAAGTAATTAAAAAAACTTACAAGTATTTGAAAATTCTTACGAAGTATTTGAAAATATTCACAAGTATTTGAAAATACTTACAACTATTTGAAAATACTTACAAGTAATTGAAAATACTTACAAGTATTCGAAAATACTTACAAGTATTTGAAAATACTTACAAGTATTTGAAAATACTGACAAGTATCTGAAAATACTGACAAGTATTTGAAAATACATACCAGGATTTGAAAATACATACACGTATTTGAAAATACTTACAAGTATTCGAAAATACTTGTAAGTATTTGAAAATACTTACAAGTATTTGAAAATACTTACAATTATTTGAAAATACTTACAAGTATTTGAAAATACTTACAACTATTTAAAAATACTTACAAGTAGTTCAAGATACTTACAAGTATTTGAAAATAGTCACAAGTATTTTAAAATAATTACAAGCATTTGAAAATACTTACAAGTATTTGAAAATTCTTACCAAGTATATAAAAATACTTACAAGTACTTGATAATACAAACATGTGTTTTAAAATACTTACAAGTATTTAAAAATACTTACAAGTATTTGTAAATACTGACAAGTATTTGAAAATACATACCAGTATTTGAAAATACATACAAGTATTTGAAAATACTTACAACTATTTGAAAATAGTTACAAGTATTTGAAAATACTTACAAGTATATGAAAATACAAGTATTCGTAAATACTTACAAGTTTTTTAAATACTTACAAGTATTTTAAATACTTACAAGTATATGATAATACTTACAAGTATTTGAAAATTCTTACAAGTATTTTACAATACTATGGATGTGTTTGAAAATACTCATATATATTGAAAAATACTAACGAGTGTTTAAGAATACTTCCAAGGATTTAATAATACTTACAATTATTTAAAATGGTTATGAGTATTGAAAACTATTTACCAAGTAATTAAAAATACTTACAAGTATTTGAAAATACTTACAAGTATTTGAAAATACTTACAAGTATTTGAAAATACTTACAAGTATTTAAAAACACTGACAAGTATTTGAAAATACTGACAAGTATTTGAAAATACATACAAGTATTTGAAAATACTGACAAGTATTTGAAAATACTGAGAAGTATTTGAAAATACTTACAAGTATTTAAAAATACTGACAAGTATTTGAAAATACTTACAAGTATTCGAAAATACCTACAAGTATTTGATAATACTTACAAGTAATTGAAAATACTTACAAGTATTCGAAAATACTTACAAGTATTTGAAAATACTGACAAGTATTTGAAAATACTGACAAGTATTTGAAAATACTTACAATTATTTGAAAATACTGACAAGTATTTGAAAATACTGACAAGTATTTGAAAATACATACCAGTATTTGAAAATACATACAAGTATTTGAAAATACTTACAAGTATTTGAACTGACCAAGTATATGAAAATATTTACAAGTACTTGATAATACAAACAAGTGTTTTAAAATACATAGGATGTATTTAAAAATACTCATATATATTGAAAAATACTAACGAGTGTTTAAAAATACTTCCAAGGATTTAATAATACTTACAATTATTTAAAATGGTTATGAGTATTGAAAAATATTTACCAAGTAATTAAAAATACTTACAAGTATTTGAAAATACTTATAAGTATTTGAAAATACTTACAAGTATTTGAAAATACTTACAATTATTTGAAAATACTTACAAGTATTTGAAAATACTAAGAAGTATTTGAAAATACTTACAACTATTTCAAAATACTTACAAGTATTTGAAAATACTTACAATTATTTGAAAATACTTACAAGTATTTGAAAATACTAAGAAGTATTTGAAAATACTTACAACTATTTCAAAATACTGACAAGTATTTTACAATACTAAGGATGTGTTTGAAAATACTCATATATATTGAAAAATACTAACGTGTATTTAAAAATACTTCAAAGGATTTAATAATAATTGCAATTATTTTAAAATACTTACCAAGTATTTGAACTGACCAAGTATATGAAAATATTTACAAGTACTTGATAATACAAACAAGTGTTTTAAAATACTTAGGATGTATTTAAAAATACTCATATATATTGAAAAATACTAACGAGTGTTTAAAAATACTTCCAAGGATTTAATAATACTTACAATTATTTAAAATGGTTATGAGTATTGAAAAATATTTACCAAGTAATTAAAAAAACTTACAAGTATTTGAAAATTCTTACGAAGTATTTGAAAATATTCACAAGTATTTGAAAATACTTACAACTATTTGAAAATACTTACAAGTAATTGAAAATACTTACAAGTATTCGAAAATACTTACAAGTATTTGAAAATACTTACAAGTATTTGAAAATACTGACAAGTATCTGAAAATACTGACAAGTATTTGAAAATACATACCAGGATTTGAAAATACATACACGTATTTGAAAATACTTACAAGTATTCGAAAATACTTATAAGTATTTGAAAATACTTACAAGTATTTGAAAATTCTTACAAGTATTTGAAAATACTTACAACTATTTGAAAATACTTACCAAGTATTTGAACTGACCAAGTATATGAAAATATTTACAAGTACTTGATAATACAAACAAGTGTTTTAAAATACTTAGGATGTATTTAAAAATACTCATATATATTGAAAAATACTAACGAGTGTTTAAAAATACTTCCAAGGATTTAATAATACTTACAATTATTTAAAATGGTTATGAGTATTGAAAAATATTTACCAAGTAATTAAAAATACTTACAAGTATTTGAAAATTCTTACGAAGTATTTGAAAATATTTACAAGTATTTGAAAATACTTACAAGTAATTGAAAATACTTACAAGTATTCGAAAATACCTACAAGTATTTGAAAATACTTACAAGTATTTGAAAATACTTACAAGTATTTGAAAATACTTACAAGTATTTGAAAATACTTACAAGTATTTGAAAATACTTACAAGTATTTAAAAACACTGACAAGTATTTGAAAATACTGACAAGTATTTGAAAATACATACAAGTATTTGAAAATACTGACAAGTATTTGAAAATACTGAGAAGTATTTGAAAATACTGACAAGTATTTGAAAATACTTACAAGTATTTAAAAATACTGACAAGTATTTGAAAATACTGACAAGTATTTGAAAATACTTACAAGTATTTGAAAATACTTACAACTATTTGAAAATACTTACAAGTATTTGAAAATACTTACAAGGATTTGAAAATACTTACAAGTATTTGAAAATACTTACAAGTATTTGAAAATACTTACAAGTATTCGAAAATACTTACAAGTAATTGAAAATACTTACAAGTATTCGAAAATACTTACAAGGATTTGAAAATACTGACAACAATTCGAAAATACTGACAAGTATTCGAAAATACTTACAAGTATTTAAAAATACTGACAAGTATTTGAAAATACTGACAAGTATTTGAAAATACATACAAGTATTTGAAAATACTTACAAGTAATTGAAAATACTTACAAGTATTCGAAAATACCTACAAGTATTTGAAAATACTTACAAGTATTTGAAAATACTTACAAGTATTTGAAAATACTTACAAGTATTTGAAAATACTTACAAGTATTTGAAAATACTTACAAGTATTTAAAAACACTGACAAGTATTTGAAAATACTGACAAGTATTTGAAAATACATACAAGTATTTGAAAATACTGACAAGTATTTGAAAATACTGAGAAGTATTTGAAAATACTTACAAGTATTTAAAAATACTGACAAGTATTTGAAAATACTTACAAGTATTCGAAAATACCTACAAGTATTTGAAAATACTTACAAGTATTTGAAAATACTGACAAGTATTTGAAAATACTGACAAGTATTTGAAAATACTTACAAGTATTTAAAAATACTGACAAGTATTTGAAAATACTGACAAGTATTTGAAAATACTTACAAGTATTTGAAAATACTTACAACTATTTGAAAATACTTACAAGTATTTGAAAATACTTACAAGGATTTGAAAATACTTACAAGTATTTGAAAATACTTACAAGTATTTGAAAATACTTACAAGTATTCGAAAATACTTACAAGTATTCGAAAATACTTACAAGTATTTAAAAATACTGACAAGTATTCGAAAATACTTACAAGTATTTGAAAATACTGACAAGTATTTGAAATTACTGACAAGTATCTGAAAATACTGACAAGTATTTGAAAATACATACCAGGATTTGAAAATACATACACGTATTTGAAAATACTTACAAGTATTTGAAAATACTCACAAGTATTTGAAAATACGTACAAGTATTTGAAAATACTTACAAGTATTTTACAATACTAAGGATGTGTTTGAAAATACTCATATATATTGAAAAATACTAACGTGTATTTAAAAATACTTCAAAGGATTTAATAATAATTGCAATTATTTTAAAATACTTACCAAGTATTTGAACTGACCAAGTATATGAAAATATTTACAAGTACTTGATAATACAAACAAGTGTTTTAAAATACTTAGGATGTATTTAAAAATACTCATATATATTGAAAAATACTAACGAGTGTTTAAAAATACTTCCAAGGATTTAATAATACTTACAATTATTTAAAATGGTTATGAGTATTGAAAAATATTTACCAAGTAATTAAAAAAACTTACAAGTATTTGAAAATTCTTACGAAGTATTTGAAAATATTCACAAGTATTTGAAAATACTTACAACTATTTGAAAATACTTACAAGTAATTGAAAATACTTACAAGTATTCGAAAATACTTACAAGTATTTGAAAATACTTACAAGTATTTGAAAATACTGACAAGTATCTGAAAATACTGACAAGTATTTGAAAATACATACCAGGATTTGAAAATACATACACGTATTTGAAAATACTTACAAGTATTCGAAAATACTTGTAAGTATTTGAAAATACTTACAAGTATTTGAAAATACTTACAATTATTTGAAAATACTTACAAGTATTTGAAAATACTAAGAAGTATTTGAAAATACTTACAACTATTTCAAAATACTGACAAGTATTTGAAAATACATACCAGGATTTGAAAATACATACACGTATTTGAAAATACTTACAAGTATTCGAAAATACTTATAAGTATTTGAAAATACTTACAAGTATTTGAAAATACTTACAATTATTTGAAAATACTTACAAGTATTTGAAAATACTTACAACTATTTGAAAATACTTACAACTATTTAAAAATACTTACAAGTAGTTCAAGATACTTACAAGTATATGAAAATAGTCACAAGTATTTTAAAATAATTACAAGCATTTGAAAATACTTACAAGTATTTGAAAATTCTTACCAAGTATATAAAAATACTTACAAGTACTTGATAATACAAACATGTGTTTTAAAATACTTACAAGTATTTAAAAATACTTACAAGTATTTGTAAATACTGACAAGTATTTGAAAATACATACCAGTATTTGAAAATACATACAAGTATTTGAAAATACTTACAACTATTTGAAAATAGTTACAAGTATTTGAAAATACTTACAAGTATATGAAAATACAAGTATTCGTAAATACTTACAAGTTTTTTAAATACTTACAAGTATTTTAAATACTTACAAGTATTTTAAATACTTACAAGTATTTTAAATACTTACAAGTATTTAAAATACTTACAAGTATATGATAATACTTACAAGTATTTGAAAATTCTTACAAGTATTTTACAATACTATGGATGTGTTTGAAAATACTCATATATATTGAAAAATACTAACGAGTGTTTAAGAATACTTCCAAGGATTTAATAATACTTACAATTATTTAAAATGGTTATGAGTATTGAAAACTATTTACCAAGTAATTAAAAATACTTACAAGTATTTGAAAATCCTTACCAAGTATATAAATATACTTACAAGTATTTGAAAATACTTACAAGTATTTAAAAATACTTACAAGTATTTGAAAATACTGACAAGTATTTGAAAATACTGACAAGTATTTGAAAATACATACCAGTATTTGAAAATACATACAAGTATTTAAAAATACTTACAAGTATTTGAAAATACTGACAAGTATTTGAAAATACTGACAAGTATTTGAAAATACATACCAGTATTTGAAAATACATACAAGTATTTGAAAATACTTACAAGTATTTGAACTGACCAAGTATATGAAAATATTTACAAGTACTTGATAATACAAACAAGTGTTTTAAAATACATAGGATGTATTTAAAAATACTCATATATATTGAAAAATACTAACGAGTGTTTAAAAATACTTCCAAGGATTTAATAATACTTACAATTATTTAAAATGGTTATGAGTATTGAAAAATATTTACCAAGTAATTAAAAATACTTACAAGTATTTGAAAATACTTATAAGTATTTGAAAATACTTACAAGTATTTGAAAATACTTACAATTATTTGAAAATACTTACAAGTATTTGAAAATACTAAGAAGTATTTGAAAATACTTACAACTATTTCAAAATACTTACAAGTATTTGAAAATACTTACAATTATTTGAAAATACTTACAAGTATTTGAAAATACTAAGAAGTATTTGAAAATACTTACAACTATTTCAAAATACTGACAAGTATTTTACAATACTAAGGATGTGTTTGAAAATACTCATATATATTGAAAAATACTAACGTGTATTTAAAAATACTTCAAAGGATTTAATAATAATTGCAATTATTTTAAAATACTTACCAAGTATTTGAACTGACCAAGTATATGAAAATATTTACAAGTACTTGATAATACAAACAAGTGTTTTAAAATACTTAGGATGTATTTAAAAATACTCATATATATTGAAAAATACTAACGAGTGTTTAAAAATACTTCCAAGGATTTAATAATACTTACAATTATTTAAAATGGTTATGAGTATTGAAAAATATTTACCAAGTAATTAAAAAAACTTACAAGTATTTGAAAATTCTTACGAAGTATTTGAAAATATTCACAAGTATTTGAAAATACTTACAACTATTTGAAAATACTTACAAGTAATGGAAAATACTTACAAGTATTCGAAAATACTTACAAGTATTTGAAAATACTTACAAGTATTTGAAAATACTGACAAGTATCTGAAAATACTGACAAGTATTTGAAAATACATACCAGGATTTGAAAATACATACACGTATTTGAAAATACTTACAAGTATTCGAAAATACTTATAAGTATTTGAAAATACTTACAAGTATTTGAAAATACTTACAATTATTTGAAAATACTTACAAGTATTTGAAAATACTAAGAAGTATTTGAAAATACTTACAACTATTTCAAAATACTGACAAGTATTTGAAAATACATACCAGGATTTGAAAATACATACACGTATTTGAAAATACTTACAAGTATTCGAAAATACTTATAAGTATTTGAAAATACTTACAAGTATTTGAAAATACTTACAATTATTTGAAAATACTTACAAGTATTTGAAAATACTTACAACTATTTGAAAATACTTACAACTATTTAAAAATACTTACAAGTAGTTCAAGATACTTACAAGTATTTGAAAATAGTCACAAGTATTTTAAAATAATTACAAGCATTTGAAAATACTTACAAGTATTTGAAAATTCTTACCAAGTATATAAAAATACTTACAAGTACTTGATAATACAAACATGTGTTTTAAAATACTTACAAGTATTTAAAAATACTTACAAGTATTTGTAAATACTGACAAGTATTTGAAAATACATACCAGTATTTGAAAATACATACAAGTATTTGAAAATACTTACAACTATTTGAAAATAGTTACAAGTATTTGAAAATACTTACAAGTATATGAAAATACAAGTATTCGTAAATACTTACAAGTTTTTTAAATACTTACAAGTATTTTAAATACTTACAAGTATATGATAATACTTACAAGTATTTGAAAATTCTTACAAGTATTTTACAATACTATGGATGTGTTTGAAAATACTCATATATATTGAAAAATACTAACGAGTGTTTAAGAATACTTCCAAGGATTTAATAATACTTACAATTATTTAAAATGGTTATGAGTATTGAAAACTATTTACCAAGTAATTAAAAATACTTACAAGTATTTGAAAATTCTTACCAAGTATATAAAAATACTTACAATATTTGAAAATACTTACAAGTATTTAAAAATACTGACAAGTATTTGAAAATACTGACAAGTATTTGAAAATACTGACAAGTATTTGAAAATACATACAAGTATTTGAAAATACTTCCAAGTAATTGAAAATACTTACAAGTATTCGAAAATACCTACAAGTATTTGAAAATACTTACAAGTATTTGAAAATACTGACAATAATTTGAAAATACTGACAAGTATTCGAAAATACTTACAAGTATTTAAAAATACTGACAAGTATTTGAAAATACTTACAAGTATTTGAAAATACTGACAAGTATTTGAAAATACTTACAAGTATTTGAAAATACTTACAAGTATTTGAAAATACTTACAAGTATTTGAAAATACTTACAAGTATTTGAAAATACTTACAAGTATTTGAAAATACTTACAAGTATTTGAAAATACTTACAAGTATTTGAAAATACTTACAAGTACTTGAAAATACTTACAAGTATTTGAAAATACTGACAATAATTTGAAAATACTTACAAGTATTTGATAATACTTACAAGTAATTGAAAATACTTACAAGTATTCGAAAATACTTACAAGTATTTGAAAATACTGACAAGTATTTGAAAATACTGACAAGTATTTGAAAATACTTACAATTATTTGAAAATACTGACAAGTATTTGAAAATACTGACAAGTATTTGAAAATACATACCAGTATTTGAAAATACATACAAGTATTTGAAAATACTTACAAGTATTTGAACTGACCAAGTATATGAAAATATTTACAAGTACTTGATAATACAAACAAGTGTTTTAAAATACATAGGATGTATTTAAAAATACTCATATATATTGAAAAATACTAACGAGTGTTTAAAAATACTTCCAAGGATTTAATAATACTTACAATTATTTAAAATGGTTATGAGTATTGAAAAATATTTACCAAGTAATTAAAAATACTTACAAGTATTTGAAAATACTTATAAGTATTTGAAAATACTTAGAAGTATTTGAAAATACTTACAATTATTTGAAAATACTTACAAGTATTTGAAAATACTAAGAAGTATTTGAAAATACTTACAACTATTTCAAAATACTTACAAGTATTTGAAAATACTTACAATTATTTGAAAATACTTACAAGTATTTGAAAATACTAAGAAGTATTTGAAAATACTTACAACTATTTCAAAATACTGACAAGTATTTTACAATACTAAGGATGTGTTTGAAAATACTCATATATATTGAAAAATACTAACGTGTATTTAAAAATACTTCAAAGGATTTAATAATAATTGCAATTATTTTAAAATACTTACCAAGTATTTGAACTGACCAAGTATATGAAAATATTTACAAGTACTTGATAATACAAACAAGTGTTTTAAAATACTTAGGATGTATTTAAAAATACTCATATATATTGAAAAATACTAACGAGTGTTTAAAAATACTTCCAAGGATTTAATAATACTTACAATTATTTAAAATGGTTATGAGTATTGAAAAATATTTACCAAGTAATTAAAAAAACTTACAAGTATTTGAAAATTCTTACGAAGTATTTGAAAATATTCACAAGTATTTGAAAATACTTACAACTATTTGAAAATACTTACAAGTAATTGAAAATACTTACAAGTATTCGAAAATACTTACAAGTATTTGAAAATACTTACAAGTATTTGAAAATACTGACAAGTATCTGAAAATACTGACAAGTATTTGAAAATACATACCAGGATTTGAAAATACATACACGTATTTGAAAATACTTACAAGTATTCGAAAATACTTATAAGTATTTGAAAATACTTACAAGTATTTGAAAATTCTTACAAGTATTTTACAATACTATGGATGTGTTTGAAAATACTCATATATATTGAAAAATACTAACGAGTGTTTAAGAATACTTCCAAGGATTTAATAATACTTACAATTATTTAAAATGGTTATGAGTATTGAAAACTATTTACCAAGTAATTAAAAATACTTACAAGTATTTGAAAATTCTTACCAAGTATATAAAAATACTTACAAGTATTTGAAAATACTTACAAGTATTTAAAAATACTGACAAGTATTTGAAAATACTGACAAGTATTTGAAAATACTGACAAGTATTTGAAAATACATACAAGTATTTGAAAATACTTCCAAGTAATTGAAAATACTTACAAGTATTCGAAAATACCTACAAGTATTTGAAAATACTTACAAGTATTTGAAAATACTGACAATAATTTGAAAATACTGACAAGTATTCGAAAATACTTACAAGTATTTAAAAATACTGACAAGTATTTGAAAATACTTACAAGTATTTGAAAATACTGACAAGTATTTGAAAATACTGACAAGTATTTGAAAATACTTACAATTATTTGAAAATACTTACAAGTATTTGAAAATACTTACAAGTATTTGAAAATACTTACAAGTATTAGAAAATACTTACAAGTATTTGAAACTACTTTCAAGTATTTGAAAATACTTACAAGTATTTGAAAATACTTACAAGTACTTGAAAATACTTACAAGTATTTGAAAATACTTACAAGTATTTGAAAATACTTACAAGTATTTGAAAATACTTACAAGTATTTGAAAATACTTACAAGTAATTGAAAATACTTACAAGTATTCGAAAATACTTACAAGTATTTAAAAATACTGACAAGTATTTGAAAATACTTACAAGTATTCGAAAATACCTACAAGTATTTGAAAATACTTACAAGTATTTGAAAATACTTACAAGTATTTTAAAATACTTAGGATGTATTTAAAAATACTCATATATATTGAAAAATACTAACGAGTGTTTAAAAATACTTCCAAGGATTTAATAATACTTACAATTATTTAAAATGGTTATGAGTATTGAAAAATATTTACCAAGTAATTAAAAATACTTACAAGTATTTGAAAATTCTTACGAAGTATTTGAAAATATTTACAAGTATTTGAAAATACTTACAAGTATTTGAAAATATTTACAAGGATTTGAAAATACTTACAAGTATTTGAAAATACTTACAAGTATTTGAAAATACTTACAAGTATTTGAAAATACTGACAATAATTTGAAAATACTGACAAGTATTCGAAAATACTTACAAGTATTTAAAAATACTGACAAGTATTTGAAAATACTTACAAGTATTTGAAAATACTGACAAGTATTTGAAAATACTGACAAGTATTTGAAAATACTTACAATTATTTGAAAATACTTACAAGTATTTGAAAATACTTACAAGTATTTGAAAATACTTACAAGTATTTGAAAATACTTACAAGTATTTGAAAATACTTACAAGTATTTGAAAATACTTACAAGTATTTGAAAATACTTACAAGTATTTGAAAATACTTACAAGTATTTGAAAATACTTACAAGTATTTGAAAATACTTACAAGTATTTGAAAATACTGACAAGTATTTGAAAATACATACAAGTATTTGAAAATACTGACAAGTATTTGAAAATACTGACAAGTATTTGAAAATACTTACAAGTATTTGTAAATACTTACAAGTATTTGAAAATACTTACAAGTATTTGAAAATACTTACAAGTATTTAAAAATACTGACAAGTATTTAAAAATACTGACAAGTATTTAAAAATACTGACAAGTATTTGAAAATACCGACAAGTATTTGAAAATACTTAAAAGTATTTGAAAATACTTACAAGTATTTGAAAATACTTACAAGTATTTAAAAACACTGACAAGTATTTGAAAATACTGACAAGTATTCGAAAATACATACAAGTATTTGAAAATACTGACAAGTATTTGAAAATACTGACAAGTATTTGAAAATACTTACAAGTATTTAAAAATACTGACAAGTATTTGAAAATACTTACAAGTATTCGAAAATACTTACAAGGATTTGAAAATACTGACAACAATTCGAAAATACTGACAAGTATTCGAAAATACTTACAAGTATTTAAAAATACTGACAAGTATTTGAAAATACCGACAAGTATTTGAAAATACTTACAAGTATTTGAAAATACTTACAAGTATTTGAAAATACTTACAAGTATTTGAAAATACTTACAAGTATTTAAAAACATTGACAAGTATTTGAAAATACTGACAAGTATTTGAAAATACATACAAGTATTTGAAAATACTGACAAGTATTTGAAAATACTGACAAGTATTTGAAAATACTTACAAGTATTTAAAAATACTGACAAGTATTTGAAAATACTTACAAGTATTCGAAAATACCTACAAGTATTTGAAAATACTTACAAGTATTTGAAAATACTGACAAGTATTTGAAAATACTGACAAGTATTTGAAAATACTTACAAGTATTTAAAAATACTGACAAGTATTTGAAAATACTGACAAGTATTTGAAAATACTTACAAGTATTTAAAAATACTGACAAGTATTTGAAAATACCGACAAGTATTTGAAAATACTTACAAGTATTTGAAAATACTTACAAGTATTTGAAAATACTTACAAGTATTTGAAAATACTTACAAGTATTTGAAAATACTTACAAGTATTTGAAAATACTTACAAGTATTTGAAAATACTTACAAGTATTTGAAAATACTTACAAGTATTTAAAAACATTGACAAGTATTTGAAAATACTGACAAGTATTTGAAAATACATACAAGTATTTGAAAATACTGACAAGTATTTGAAAATACTGACAAGTATTTGAAAATACTTACAAGTATTTAAAAATACTGACAAGTATTTGAAAATACTTACAAGTATTTAAAAATACGGACAAGTATTTGAAAATACTTACAAGTATTCGAAAATACTTACAAGGATTTGAAAATACTGACAACAATTCGAAAATACTGACAAGTATTCGAAAATACTTACAAGTATTTAAAAATACTGACAAGTATTTGAAAATACCGACAAGTATTTGAAAATACTTACAAGTATTTGAAAATACTTACAAGTATTTGAAAATACTTACAAGTATTTGAAAATACTTACAAGTATTTAAAAACATTGACAAGTATTTGAAAATACTGACAAGTATTTGAAAATACTTACAAGTATTTGAAAATACTTACAAGTATTTAAAAACATTGACAAGTATTTGAAAATACTGACAAGTATTTGAAAATACATACAAGTATTTGAAAATACTGACAAGTATTTGAAAATACTGACAACAATTCGAAAATACTGACAAGTATTCGAAAAAACTTACAAGTATTTAAAAATACTGACAAGTATTTGAAAATACCGACAAGTATTTGAAAATACTTACAAGTATTTGAAAATACTTACAAGTATTTGAAAATACTTACAAGTATTTGAAAATACTTACAAGTATTTGAAAATACTTACAAGTATTTAAAAACATTGACAAGTATTTGAAAATACTGACAAGTATTTGAAAATACATACAAGTATTTGAAAATACTGACAAGTATTTGAAAATACTGACAAGTATTTGTAAATACTTACAAGTATTTAAAAATACTGACAAGTATTTGAAAATACTTACAAGTATTCGAAAATACCTACAAGTATTTGAAAATACTTACAAGTATTTGAAAATACTGACAAGTATTTGAAAATACTGACAAGTATTTGAAAATACTTACAAGTATTTGAAAATACTTACAACTATTTGAAAATACTTACCAAGTATTTGAACTGACCAAGTATATGAAAATATTTACAAGTACTTGATAATACAAACAAGTGTTTTAAAATACTTAGGATGTATTTAAAAATACTCATATATATTGAAAAATACTAACGAGTGTTTAAAAATACTTCCAAGGATTTAATAATACTTACAATTATTTAAAATGGTTATGAGTATTTGAAAATATTTACAAGTATTTGAAAATACTTACAAGTATTTGAAAATACTTACAAGGATTTGAAAATACTTACAAGTATTTGAAAATACTTAGAAGTATTTGAAAATACTTACAAGTATTCGAAAATACTGACAAGTATTTGAAAATACTGACAAGTATCTGAAAATACTGACAAGTATTTGAAAATACATACCAGGATTTGAAAATACATACACGTATTTGAAAATACTTACAAGTATTTGAAAATACTCACAAGTATTTGAAAATACGTACAAGTATTTGAAAATACTTACAAGTATTTTACAATACTAAGGATGTGTTTGAAAATACTCATATATATTGAAAAATACTAACGTGTATTTAAAAATACTTCAAAGGATTTAATAATAATTGCAATTATTTTAAAATACTTACCAAGTATTTGAACTGACCAAGTATATGAAAATATTTACAAGTACTTGATAATACAAACAAGTGTTTTAAAATACTTAGGATGTATTTAAAAATACTCATATATATTGAAAAATACTTACGAGTGTTTAAAAGTACTTCCAAGGATTTAATAATACTTACAATTATTTAAAATGGTTATGAGTATTGAAAAATATTTACCAAGTAATTAAAAATACTTACAAGTATTTGAAAATTCTTACCAAGTATATAAAAATACTTACAAGTATTTGAAAATACTTACAAGTATTTAAAAATACTGACAAGTATTTGAAAATACTGACAAGTATTTGAAAATACATACCAGTATTTGAAAATACATACAAGTATTTGAAAATACTTACAAGTATTCGAAAATACTTACAAGTATTTGAAAATACTTACAAGTATTTGAAAATACTTACAAGTATTTGAAAATACTTACAAGTATTTGAAAATACTTACACGTATATGAAAATACAAGTATTCGTAAATACTTACAAGTATTTTAAATACTTACAAGTATATGATAATACTTACAAGTATTTGAAAATACTTACTAGTATTTTAAATACTTACAAGGATGTATTTGAAAATAGTTATATATATATATATATATATATATATATATATATATATATATATATATATATATATTGAAAAATACTAACGTGTGTTTAAAAATACTTCAAAGGATTTAATAATAATTACAATTATTTAAAAATACTTACCAAGTATTTGAACTGACCAAGTATATGAAAATATTTACAAGTACTTGATAATACAAACAAGTGTCTTAAAATACTTAGGATGTATTTAAATATACTTCCAAGGATTTAATAATACTTACAATTATTTAAAAATACTTACAAGTATTTGAAAATTCTTACCAAGTATATAAAAATACTGACAAGTATATGAAAATACATACCAGTATTTGAAAATACATACAAGTATTTGAAAATACTTACAACTATTTGAAAATACTTACAAGTATTTGAAAATACTTACAAGTATATGAAAATACAAGTATTCGTAAATACTTACAAGTATTTTAAATACTTACAGGTATTTTAAATACTTACATGTATTTTAAATACTTACAAGTATTTTAAATACTTACAAGTATTTTAAATACTTACAAGTATATGATAATACTTACAAGTATTTGAAAATTCTTACAAGTATTTTACAATACTATGGATGTGTTTGAAAATACTCATATATATTGAAAAGTACTAACGAGTGTTTAAGAATACTTCCTAGGATTTAATAATACTTACAATTATTTAAAATGGTTATGAGTATTGAAAAATATTTACCAAGTAATTAAAAATACTTACAAGTATTTGAAAATTCTTACCAAGTATATAAAAATACTTACAAGTATTTGAAAATACTTACAAGTATTTAAAAATACTGACAAGTATTTGAAAATACTGACAAGTATTTGAAAATACATACCAGTATTTGAAAATACATACAAGTATTTGAAAATACTTACAAGTATTCGAAAATACTTACAGGTATTTGAAAATACTTACAAGTATTTGAAATTACTTACAAGTATTTGAAAATACTTACAAGTATTTGAAAATACATACCAGTATTTGAAAATACATACAAGTATTTGAAAATACTTACAACTATTTGAAAATACTTACAAGTATTTGAAAATACTTACAAGTATTTGAAAATACTTACAAGTATTTGAAAATACTTACAAGTATTTGAAAATACTTACAAGTATTTGAAAATACTTGGTAATTATTTTAAATTACTCACAAGTATTTTGAAATACTTCGTAAATATATTCAAGTACTTGATAAGTGTTTTGAAATACTTGTGAGTATTTTTAAATACTTGTAAGCGGTTTAAAACACTTGTAAGTATGTTCAAATACATGTAAGTATTTTTTAATAATTTTAAGTATTTTCAAATACTTGTGAGTATTTTCAAATACTTGTGAGTATTTTCGAATACTTGTAAGTATTTTCAAATACTTTTAAGTATTTTCAAATAATTGTAAGTTTTTTCAAATTCTTGTAAGTATTTGCAATATTTATAAGTATTTTGGAATTCTCGATAAGTGGGTGGTAGACAAAAAGTTGATGTATCGGTCCGATGCTCCGGATTTCCTTCACCAATGAGTAATAGCATTTCCATCATCTTTCCTTGTAATTTCGAGATCCAAAAAACTCAGCTATGCCTTTTAAGTTCCCAGCCTTGATAAGAAATTTGATTATAGCTGAAATTAGGACAAAAACGCTCAATTTGAATTTTTTAAAGAAATAGAATCAACACTGACATTTCACAATATTATAGGCAACAAAATTAGAGTTGAACTATTAATAACTATAATTTTTTTATCAATGTTGAGAAGACCTTAAACGACAGAATATATTACAAAATTATAATAAATCCCCTCTGTTAAAAATGAAGCATTTTCCGCTCTTTTGGGAAGTTCGGACAGAAGGGGAGTATTTGATTGTGATGATTCGTTTGTGGGGATGAAATTGAATTTAGATAATTGTACGATTGCATGGGCATATGCTCTACTGAAGATACACAAGGCGGATATTCCGGGTAGGATTGTCGTATCTGCAGTAGGCAACCCGTTTTATATTTTTGATAAATGTTTGTCTGTTTTTTTCAATAAATTTGTACCATAACCAGTTTCTAACTTAAAAAATAGTAATGTACTTAAAAATATTCTTGGTGAGACTGTCATTCGGGCGGATTTTCAATTAATGTCATTAGATGTGGTTGCGTTATTTTCTAATTTACCTGAGGAGCTTATCTTGCAAGCTCTTGAAAGAAAATGGAAATATTTCAGTCCTATTATCCCTTTATCAAAACTTTTTGTCTCGCGACCCCTTTTACAAAAATTGCTATAATTTACAATTTTGTTGACAATGCATAAAATTATCAGATCCATCTTTTTACACTCAAAATTTGTTAATTGCAAAAACATATCTCTTGAAAAACAGTTACCCCGAAAAGTCTATTGACAGGCATATTAAGAATAGATAAAAACTTTATTAATTCTTTTACTAATAATAATATTAATTTAATTAATGGCCTCAAACGAATATTACTTAGAAAACCTAAGATGGTCCTACTCTACGTTAAACATATTACCCCAAGAATTAACCATGTTTTTAAATAGTTTGATGTGATACCGATTAATAAAACGATTCATAAATTCAACGTCATGATTGAACTAGGGAAGGACAGAATAGATAAGCTTGACAATAGTAATGTTGTTTATAAGATCGACTGTCAGCAGTACTCTGCGACATATATTGGCATCACTAAAAGACGACTAGTAAAACATCAATACGAACATAAGAGGGCCGTAAAAAAGAATAAGAATACTTCGGCAATTGCGGATCATGTTAATAAAACAAACCATTGTATCAATTTTGAGAACATCAAAATTTGGGATAAGGAGAAGAAAACATTTACTATTATAACAATACACTCAATCAAATGGCGGAGACAAACTTTCGTAAAAATAGTTATAAAAATTCTCTTAACTGAAATAAAAAACATCTTAAATAAATTTATCAGTAATAAAACTCCATCTTAGCCTTTTTTAACCTTTGTATATTACAGTTCTATAATTTTTCACCACTTTTTGCATTCGCTCTGATTCTTGTTACTTCAGAAGCGACCCTTGATTCAGACGGGTCTATATCCAATATTCATAACCACTGCAGAGGCACCGTTACACCCCTGAGCCATCTCTTCGTGGGCCTCTTAATCTCCCGACAGGGGCTTTGATAGATTAGTGTGTATCAGGAGCGCAGGTGGCTTGGATGGCTTGCGTGAGTATCTCGCGGGCCGAGAAATTTCTCGCTGCAACTTGCTGGCTGTTCTCCGTGCTACCTCCTCACGCTTATGTTTCTCTGTGGTCTGATCTGCGCTTTCGGAGCTGTCATTTCTTCTCTAATAATAATTATTAGAGTTTTCTAGGGAGTGTCAGGACTACAAAGAGTCGCGCATCAGTAGTGTCCGGATATGCCGACAATCAACACCGTGTGCGGTTTTCACATCTTTTTCGTATGTGGGCCTCCGGAGCTACACATACATAGTGTGCGTTCTATCGTCGTAGTAAGTCTCAAAATAATTTTTATTTTCCATCTTTTCAATTGTAATTATAATAGTGTTTTAATTATAAGATTCTCTTATATTTCTTAAGGGTGTCATTATGTTTTTGGTTGTTGTTGCGTTGGTCTTCATAAGACACTAACTTGTTAATGTCATAGGTACGTAAAATAGTATTAGTTATTAGTGTAAGTTATCTGTGTTTAACATTTATCAATTTTTGTTAAATTCCTGGATGATTTTATAGCCTTTGAAGAGGAAAGGATTGTAAAAAGAATCACTAAACATCGGCATTTGACTATAATTAATAAAGGATAGTCCATGGAGATTGATTTAGCCTCTTCATTCCAATATTTAATGTTATTTTGATTTTTTTTATATAAATATTGTACTTCAGCCGTTTTTCGACTGTAGCAGTCACTTTTGTACACGATTTTCACGATTTTTGGTGTAGTGGTTCGAGTGATCAAACCCACTTTTTCAGGATTTTTAGTTTTAAAATGAGTTTAATTAATCAAAAGGGACATTAAAAGGTTTTAAAACAAGTTTTTATGAAAATTTCATAAATTTTTCTACAAAATCCTTTGTGATATTTTTTAAAGAGATTTAATTTTGTTGAATAAATGGAGGTTAGCAATTGTTAATAAATGTAACAAATGGCTACATGGTCATATTTAGCCTTGATCAACTTCAAACCTAAAGGTTTGAAAAAATCTAAAAACATTCACATACATTCTACATACTAACAATAAGTGGCATTACTATATGGAATTTAGTATTGACTTTGATTAATTTAGGTTCACCAACAATTAAATTATCAAGACGTGGTAGCTTATTGGTTTCATATAATTGCTTTGCTCCTTTATCAAGTGGTTGGTCTATGGAATTGACGAAATATAAATAATTGTCTTTTCGCATAAATAATTTTTCTCTGCAATGAATGATATTTCTACTAGGGAATTCGTTTGTGTGTGAGTCACTATGTGTGAGTTCCGAATTGAGTAGTTCATTAGACTCGCTTGAATTTTCATTTAGGAGAGTAGTTACATTAAGATCTATATCAAATTCCACAGTGTTATCGGCAGCTGTAGTGACCGGGCTACGTGCGCGACTTTCCTGCCTTTCTTCAGGGTGCGTGCTTTCACCGTCCCCCCCTTGAAAATTTCCGCGCGGCGCGGCTGCGAGTGAGGCCGTTTCTACTATCTCTATAGCTTCAGTGGCCGTGTCATGTGTCACCGGCCTCTCTTCGTCAAACATTTTACGACCTCCGGCTGTTCTCTTGCGTGGTGCGAGGGCTTGGATGGCTGCCGCGTACCGTGTGCTTGGCTGTTTGCCTGCACGTAAGCGGGTCATCATGCCGGATGGATCGGCGGCGTTTGGTCTTGCCTGCCTTTCCGATGCTTGATTATTCATTTCTGTGTCTAGCTCACTCTCGTTATTAGCTTGCTCATGCTCACTTGCTAACAAATTGCCATTCGTGGTATCGTTAATGATTAATATTTGTGATTCTACTGGATTTCGTGAAAGTGCATCGGCATTAGTATTTATTATGCCAGGTTTATATTTAATTTCGAAGTTGTAATCTGCCAATTTTAATCTCCATCTAGTTACTCTAGAGCTTGGATCTTTGTGCGAATTTAGCCAGACTAATGGTCTATGGTCTGTAATAAGGGTGAATTTTGCTGCCATATAAGTATGGTCTGAATTGAGTTATACAAAATACTATAGCTAAAGCTTCTTTCGAAAAAGTGCAATAATTTACTTCCGCTGGGGTGAGCCCTAGTGACACAAAAGCTATGGGAAGTTCTTGTTGCGAAATCACTCCACCGATAGTGTACCCGCTGGCATCGGTCGTAACGGTAAATTCTTTATCAAAATTAGGATGTATTAAGATTGGGGGTTCACATAATCGATCTCTCAAATTTTCGAAAGTTTCCTGAGAATTTTTCTCCCAAATAAATGGTTGATTTTTCTGTAGTAGAAGGTTCAAGGGTATGGTTATTTTTGCAAAACCAGGTATAAAACGCCTATAGTAATTGGCGAGTCCCAGGAATTGTTTAATATTTTTTGCTGTTTTGGGCACTGGAATTTTTTTTACAGATTCTATTTTTTTGGATCGGGCTTTAAGCTATTACTGCTTATAATATGCCCAAGATAATTAATTTCTTCCTTTAAAAATTCGCATTTGTCAGGTTGCAATGTCAGGTTAGCTTTTATTAATCTTTTTAATAGCTCAGCTACTATTTCCCAATGTTCTTCGATGGTTTCAGAAAAAATACAAATATCATCAAAAAATGCTACTACACCTTTCATGCCTGCGATTAGCGCCGTGATAAGAGCGAGAAAAATTGACGCACTTGTTTTTAGTCCAAACGGGCTCCTGCGGAAATGAAAAGCGCCTAAATTACAATGAAAGGCTGTTTTGTGTCTATCTTCTTTTTTTATAAAAATTTTATGGTAACCGGAAGCTAAATCGAATACCGAAAAATATTTTGCGCACCCCAATTTGTCTAAGATATCAGTTATATTGGGTACCGGATGATTGTAATTAGGTATAATTGCATTAAGGCAGGTTTGCGGTGGATTTGCCCTATTTATTCAATAATTTTTATTTCATACAAAAAATAATCTTTATTGTTCAAACTTTTTACACATTAAAATACACATTTTGAAGATATAAATTTTTTTTTTTTACGGATTTTTCTTGACAAAATGGCCGCCTCAAAATTGTTCTTTTGTTTGACTGTCGACACGATATCTCACCAACGGATCATCTGAAATCAAAAAACTAAAAAGATTCTTAAAACTTATAGTTTTGGCTATTGCATAGTCTAGGATATTTCATTTTTATCGGAAAAAAACAAAATGGCGGACTTTTGAATTTTTTGGCTCTTTTTTTGCAACATAAATTGTTTATAACTTTTTGAAAAATTTATTGATCGTTATAATCCTAGATCATACAAAAAGAACATATGTCAGGAGTAAGCTGTTCAAATTTCAACTGAATCGGTGCAGTAGTTTTTTTTAAATCGTGTCGATAGAGTTGAAAAGCGTTGTTTCGAGAAAAACGCGTTAAAAGTTTTTTTTTTATGAAAATTTGAGAAAAAAAAGGGTCTTACACTCAATCAGCGATGCCAGCTCCATATATAACTCCTTCAGCTTCCTCGTAAGCATCATTTTCTCGTATTCTAGCGTTTCTGCGGGCCACCCTGCTTTCTTTTGAAGCCTGAGAAGCAACCCGTTCGGCTTTCTGCACGCGCGTTGCATTGACTTTCTCAGCGTATTTTTGAGTCTCACTGCCTATTGTTACGCCCATAACACTCATTATTTTTAATACTGTACTAAAGCCTTCATTAAAAGTGCATGCTCATGTATAAGCTGCTATTTCAACGATTTTTTTCACACAAAAAGTGTGTTTTGGAGACATGGCCCAAACACAAGAATTAAAACTTTCATTATTGTTCTGAGTGTTTGCGCCAGTGCATCTTTCTAATAAATCTTCACTAGTGAGGTCTTCATAAATTGGTTTAAGTACTGCTTGAGTATCGTTGTCAAAAGCGGGGGGATGCTTAAAAGTACTCAGTTTATTCTGTGCTGCTGCTAAACGATACTTACACCAAGAATCGTCTGGGCAGTATTGGTGCTGTGGATTGTCGTCGGTCGAGCTTCTATGGTAGAATGTAGCCCAAATAGCTTTTTTCATTTCTTCGGGTGAGTCAGGATGATTCAGAACAGCAATGTCATAAAAAGCGGATAATTTGGACATAACTTTACCAGTTAAAGCCAAAGTTTTCGGAGTATCGGCTTTTTTTTGGATGTAGATTTTTTCGCGCCTGATTTTTTCAAGGCAGCTTCTTCTATAGCTTTTTTAGCTTTTTTTAACTGAGTTAACTGCTTCTTAGCCTCTTTGGCTCTCCAAAACATCCTTTTTTTCACGTGTAAAACGCATTCTTTCTTCTTCACAATTACTTCGTCTCCATAAGGTTTTTCATCGATTACATTTTTGAAGGTTTTGGTGTCACTGTCACCTATATAATATTCATAAATAGCTTTATAAAGTTCAATGGATCTTTTGAACATGTCCAGAATTCCATTCGATTCCATCATTCCAGAACTATCTTCATGATTAGCTGTGCAATCTTGTTCATGATCTTCAAACCACGCTTCAAATTCAGGAGTATTATGGTCACCATCGTAGGTTTCACACGCTCTGCAAAACTTTGACTTCACTTCGAGGTCTAAAACTTTATTTGTATATTTGCCTATCAAACTGACTAAGCTAAGTAACGACGAAAAACCTCTTTTTGGCCATGAACCATCTCCGGAGACTGTGAGCCGATTTTCAATCTTGCCAGCTGCCGCGTTTGCTTTCTTCTCCTCATTTACAGCTTTTTTAAAAGCTAATAATGCTACTTGTTTGGCTGCTATGTGAATGTGATTAACAATATCATAATATCCATTTTCACTAAATCCAGTACACAAATCCATCAATCCACAAAAATGATTCAGACCCTGAATACCTATGCCAAGAAGCCTCATTACGAAAGCAAATCTTCTGTTTATTTCATAACCAGAGCTAATTTTTGGACTCGACGGAATGCGAACGTCATTTTCACATTTACACGCCACATTTAAATCAAAGCCTAAACCTTTCTGATTCAATTTCGAAAAACGCACTTATCTTTTGCATGTTTTACAAATCACAATGTTCTGTAAGGCCAAGAATACACTATAAGAGACTATACAGTATAGCATAGTTGGATCGACTGCAACTTGAAAATCAGGATCACCATTATGAATTTTTTTTTGCAGAAGTACTAGTTAAACTTGAATCAGCATCAGAAGTATGCCGATTCCCGTGAAACGAGCGTTTTCTTGATCGGCCTGGCTTATTTTCTTTCTCTCTGCTGCTCTTTCGATCACACATAGTAAAAATACTACTTTTTCACAACGGTTCAATTTCACAACGACGCGACGCTTGCAGGAGCAGCCGAGCGCGCGCGCTCAAACGCGGTAGGTGCTGCCTCTTTTCTGCCTGTTTCCGGCCGTGAAATAAAGAAAAAAATGATTTTTCCAAAAAAATCCACCGCAAACCTGCCTTAAGCTTTCTGAAATCTACCACCATTCTATAACGTTTATTGCCTTTTGAATCGGGCTTTTTATCAACGCAAAATACTGGTGCTGAGTAAGAGCTGATCGAGGGCTCGATTATATCGTTGTCTAGTAATTCTTGTACTTGCTTATTTATTTCCTCATTTAATACAGGAGGGTGGCGGAATTGTTTGATACGAATGGGTACATTACTATTAAGGGGGATTTCGTGCTCAAGCACAGTTGTTGCCGGCAACTTATCTCCAGTTAGATAAAATCTATCTGCATATTGGTCTATTAACCGCTCTACCGAAGCTCTCTGTTTGCCGGTCAGATGGTCGAGGCGCAAGAGTGCTTTTACCTTGTGTGCTCTGCTGTCGTTACCCTTCGCATTCTTATCGGAAATGGTCATTATCTTACTTTTCTTCATTTCATTTGCATTTTTTATGATTTTCTTTCCTTTTATGTCACTTTTGACTGCGTTAATTGTATTGCTTAAAAGCAAAAATGAGTAATCGCAGCTGTTATTTTTAGACCTTGCGTGTACTGTATACATAACTAGTTTTTTCAACTGCATAATTAATTTGTGGATTTCATTAACTTTCTCATATTTTAGCATATTTAGTATCACTAGTATATGCTTACAAATGATTTGAATATTCTCGAATTGTTCTGGTAAGAATTTGTTTATTTGTTGACTTTCTTCAATAACTTTCAATAAGTAATTCAATTTTTCTAAAAGATCGTTTTCAAGCTCTCTTTTATCGCAATTTTTAATTTCATCATACACAAGTTTATTTTCTTCCAAAAATACGTTGTCATTAATTTCTGAATTCAATTTTTTGTTTGCTTCTAACAGTGATGTTGTATCAGCTTTTAGAAGCGATTTTTCATTGGTTTCTAACAGCGCTGTTTTTGTTTTTCTGAAACAAGAGCTAAAAATATTATTTTTTGCTCTTTTATTTTCTAATTTCGGAGTGCGAATTTTGGTAGATTTTTGCGGTAGTTTGCTAGGAATGATCAGTTCCTGCTTCTGCCACGATTTCGGTTTTCGAATTTCGGAGTTCGATTGGTTTTCTAATTTCGAATTATTATGATTTCGATTTTGTGCGCTTAATTTACTATTTTCGAATTTTGGATCTCGATTTTCGGGACTTCGAATCTCGGTTTTAGAAGTAAAATTTTCGTTTTTCGGATATCGGATTTCGGATTTCGCATTGGAAGTGTTTTGCGTATATGATATTTGATTTTGCGTATTTCGATATTCTAAGCTTGAATTTGGCAAATGTTCGGGTTTTGATTGCACGCGCTGTTCTGCATTTTCGGAAAAAGTAGCGGTTAAAAACTTATGTACTTTTTTATTTTTAATTGACGGTAATTTTAGAGGCAATTTATAATTATCAATTATAAAATATTGTTCTCTATAATTGATGTCTGCATCATAATTAAAAATATTTCACTGCCGAGCAGACCGTTTTGCTCAATAGGAAAATCATCTGGAAATCATGAAATTGTATTGGAATTTTGCCATAAGTATTTATGCTACTTTTTGTTATACCGGTTAGTTCTAAAATTTCGTTAGCATCGACTCGAACATTACGCGGTTTTTTTGAAATTTTCAAAAGTGCTGGCCCAGCGCCGGTGTCTAGCATTAGTGACAACGGTTGCGGGCAGCAATTTGTTTTTAGCATAATAGTTGGTGAACAATTATTAATGCTTAGTAGAATAATCTTTTTTATTAATTGTATTGTTGATTGTTTCTCGTATAATTTTGACGCTGGGGTTGTGGGATTTCCTGGTTGCGTCGTTCTTCGGGAACCCGTTTTCGTTTCCCTGATGCATTTTTCGCATTTTGTTATTATATGCAAGTTTTCTACATTCGCTCTTCCAATGACCGGTCTTTTTGCAATAATTACATGCTTTAGTGATATCATTTTGTGCTTGGTTTGTCTGATGTAAATTGGTAGCGGGAACGTAGTTGGAGTATTGCTTTTTATTTTCGGGTGTTTTCCACGATTGCGTGACACGTTGCGGCTGCCCCTGCGAGTTAGAAGGTATTGATTTTTCACGATCGGGCGTGGCACAGGTGCTTTTTTGGGGAGTGGCCAGCGTCTTCGGAGCGTCGGCGCCATTGGTACGGTACCGGCAATTAGGTGCTGTGTGGTCCGATTTGTGACATATTTGACACGCTTCTACCCTTTTGCTATCGACTAAATAACTATGTGCCGATTCTTTTTCGTTAATTTTTGGTTGTGTAGGAGGCTGTGGTATTTTGATTTGTTCATCCGTGTTTTGGCATGCATAATCGCGCTCTATGTCGATTGCTTGGTCGATCGCGGCGTCTAGAGATTTGTGTTTGCTCATTCGCCCTTTTATGACCCATTGCAAACCGCGAATGAAATATACTACACTATCATTTTCTAATTCGGATTTAAGATCTGGTCTGTGCCTCTTTTCACGCAACGCGGCCTCGTATGCTTCTTGTGCGGCAGATTTTAATCTATTCGAAAATGAAATGACGTTTTCGTCGTATCTTTGTTTCATTACTGCTAATTCGCCCAGTAATTCGTGAAAACGTTTTGCGGACCCGTATGTGCGATCAAAATACATTATAATCTCCTCCATATTAAAAAAAATTCTTTGTTGTGCACTTTTTAATGCTTGTCCGGACAGGCGCATTTTTATCAATCTTGCTAAATCAGGCTTGTTACACGGTGGTATCATACTTCGCGCTTCTCTACATCCGTCCAAAAAAATTCTAAGTGGGATATTATAACCGTTAAATTTTGGAATCATTTCGACTGCGTTTTTAATTGATAAATTGCGAACCGGGGTGAGAGTGTTGTTTTGAAAAGTTTTAAAGTGTTGTACGGTTGTCTACGATAATTATTTGTTGGGTTTGTATGATACGGTGTGCTGTGTATATTTGGAGTAGCAAAAAGTGGAGATGTTCTTGTAACGTCAATTTTTTGGGTGTGGTCATTATTTTGTAGTAGAAATTTAGAATCTGTTTTGGGTGGGTTTGTCGTTTTTGCTGAGTTAACAATATATTGATAGGCAGTTACTTCCGTCATTTCGGCGTTTTTGTTTAAAAGCGTGTGTATTTCGTGGTCAAATTTCTTAATTGACTTACTATCTCTAATAGTTTCTATAATTTCTTTGCAACTATAATATTGTTGTGAATTAAGTCTAGAAGTATGTCTATTATTAATTCATCCTGACACACGTTGTGCACTTTTGATATGTCAATCCTATCTTGTAAAAATTCGCAAATTTTACTTACGTCGTCCGCGCGTTCCGGAATCTGTTCGCTCGCGATTTTATATCGTTGTTGTAAAAATGCTAATAATTCTCCTAAATTTGTTTTGCGATTGCCCGCTGCAAAAGTTGGGTCAGTTGCCGGTACATATTTTTTTATAATGTCGGTGACCTCTTCATTCCTTAATTTCTTTTCCGATTCTACGTTGGCCATGTTTGAATTTCGAAAAAAAATTTGCTATCCGCGCTAATTGCTATTAGAATATCCCGGAGAGTGGGCCCCCAATTGTTACGTCGTACGTAAGCAATAAATGGCGCGAAGTTAATATGAAATTAAATCGCGTTCGCCTCTGGTTTTGGTCAATACTTTCGTAATTTACCTGGGAGTCGAGGCTTTAGCAAAAGCAGGATATCGATGATGATATTCAATATGATAGTAGTGAAAATAGGAAGTGCGAGTTTACGATAGGATTACAAAGGCTTAGCAAGGTATTTTGGGGCTTACGTTGTGTGCGTGTGTAGGCCTTAGTTCCTCGTAGTCGGGCCGGTTGAGCTGCGCTGCTCTGCGGGCGGTGTCGTACTCGAGATGGTGGCAGGAGATATGAATAGGACCGCAGGTCCAGGGAATAAATAAGCGCGAGCAAATAAGTTTAAGAGCAGATTTATTATATTAGAAGTACAAAGTTAAGTATAAGGACGCGTCCCTTTTACAAGTGAGAAGTCAAATAACAAACTGGTGTGTACGTGCTTACGGCTTGTCCCTTTTACAAGTGAGAAGTCAAATAACAAACTGGTGTGTACGTGCTTACGGCTCAAAGTTCGTATGCAGAAGGCTTTATGCTGAAGGCAAAAGTGTGAGGGCAAATGGCCAGGAGCCATGGGGAGCTATGCCTTTTATAACCACGCGGGAGTCGCATGCTTAGCCTAATCTAGGAATTGATTATGCATACTCGAGGAGGGGGCGACAAAGGTATCGAGTCGCGGAAGGTAATTCGGGAAATATTGGGGTGGATACACGTTATATAGCGTAGGTCGATAAGTAGGATTCAGTATGGTAAGATACATATAGCTTGACGACGAGAAGGTGTATGTTAGGCTATGATCTAGACGTAACACCGTAGTCAAATGGTAATTTTTTAATATAGAGGATATTTATAAGTATACGGCATCCTCTTTTTTGTAAAGGTTCACTCCTATTTAAAAAATAAATATTTTGATATTTTAAATGATAAGTAAATAGGTTTACAAATACTACACGTTTATAGAAATGTTAATACATTCAACATATGTATTCTCTGTATCATTATAAGCGCATGAAGTCGTACAATGAAGATTTATTTTTGAAATTACGCAAAATTATTTTTCATATTTAGTAATTTCATATTTTTCATGGTAGTAATTTCTCTAAGTCACATAAAAACCGCAACAATTCGCGTGTTAAGTAATCTTCATGTAATGGTTATTTTTGAAAGTGCTCATAGTTATAAGTAAACAAACAGTCATAACTTAATTATACTAAATGGCCTACTTTCTGAATCAATGTAATTAATGAAGTGTAACGCATTTTTAATACTGAAGTCGACACTTTTAACCTTTTTTTTTATCAAATAATTAAGACGAACACCATATTCATTTATCTCTTTGAATTGGCCTCCATTATGTACCACTTGACTTTTTTTATAACTGAGCTGTGGGGACTGCCGCTAGGCGGCACCACTTAACTGAAGTTGAACAGGCGAAGGAAAGACTGACGTAAAGAGAAATATAAAATTATGCCTTGATGAATCCAAAAAGTCCAGTTTAAATATTACAATTAATACATATAAGTAAGTTACATATATATAAGTTCATGAATTATTATAATTCTAAGTTTTTGCGTTGAGAGTTTATTAAACTAACGGGTTTACTTCTGGCTAAAGTGGATCCAACAGTCGTACAAAATCCCCCAGCCTAACCAATTTAATGATTCTGTCGTGCATATAATATTGCCGTTATATTTTAGGAATAAAGCTCATTTATTATTATTATATTTTTTCACATTTTTATGAAATTGAACAGTTATTTCTTTTGTAGAATATCTAACGTAGAAGACAGTTAAAAATTATTGAGAGATACTTGTACCACTCAAACCACGAAATTTCAGAGATTATATACTGCTGTCAACAACAAATTTGATAAGATTAAATAAATACTGTGTGTACATGAAGATGAAAATCGCAAAGAGAGCAACGGCAAAATTCCTGGTGGCTGTTTGGAAAACTTCCGTCAATCTGTACCATGCAGTTCGTCCAGGCAAAATCAGGATGCATCGCAAGAAAAGTGTTTGGATTCATCGCATGACTAATATCCAACGGAATAAGTCCTTGATTTTTCTCTAAGTGTGTATTATGTTAATCATTTCATTGAAAATAAAATATAAGTTTCAAAATTTGTTTTCGCAACAGTATTTTCTACTTCAACATTTGCATTAATTTCAATATTCCTGGTTCAAAAACTGCTGTCAATTCATTAGCATATAGCTTCCTCAAACTAAATAAATTGTTCCAATTTTAATTTCTTTTTTCTAATACATTTTTTTTATTGCTTTATTTCTTTTTTACTAATAGCTCAAAAAGGGTGTGTTTTTATCATTGATTGTTATCAAAAGATAAATTACAAAAAATTAAAAGTTTATAATCATAAATTGCATTATCGATTTCAAAATATTGTAAAATAGAAAAACAATTAATACATATAAGTAAGTTACATATATATATATATATAAGTTCATGAATTATTATAATTCTAAGTTTTTGCGTTGAGAGTTTATCAAACTAAGCAATTATAAAGCGAAATGTTGTAAAACCATAAATTGTAAAACAAAATGTTGTAAAACTGTACTGTAAAACCAACCTAAACTTCCAATAAAAGTTCTTTTATACTGAAGAAAAATAATACTTCATCTGTGGGTTTCTAGATTATTAATATAAATAGAGAGATAAAAATTAATGTTTTCTTTTCATACGAACGTTCCAGATACGTTCCAGATACTTTCCAGATACGTTCCAAATACGTTCTAGGTACGTGCCTAAGTCGTGGCATAAAGGGACGTTGCAGGAACGTTTCAGCCACGTGTACAAAATTCGCATAAGTAAAATGTTGACCTCTACGTATGCGTTTCAAACACGTATCATACACGTTCTACAAACATTCCTGGGACGTTTCTGGAACCTTCCCTGGAACGTTCCAGGCGCGTCCCAGGTGCGTTTCAAACACGGAGTTATCACTGATCCGACATCGGCATTGGTCCCTTAACACGTTCCGAAGACGTTCCGGAGATGTAAGTTTTGCCACCTAAGCGGACATTTTACCCTGTGCGGGAACGTTCCTAGGACGTAATCGGTCGGTTCTACCTAAAGTGCCGACGTTCCAAAAAACAGGTCCCCGGAACGTTCCAGCGGCAGTCAATATTGCTTGGGTTGTACCCGAATGCGGACATTTCGACGATTCAGAAACGTTTCTGAGACGTTCGGAAACTTTTAAGGAAACGTTCATAGTTTCAAAAGAGACGCTGTAGAAATGTTTCTCAAACATTATGTGCTATCTGGGTTGATATGCATTTCAATGAAACATATACCAACTCATCTTTATGTTATATGTATGTAATATTTAAACCTTCGATAATTTGATAAACTTAATATTTTACGAACATTTAATACATTATTTTTTATTTTAATAGGTAAAAAAATGCGCTTTCTACAGTAAACATTTTAAATAAACACAAAATTTAGAATAAAATGCATTTTTAAAATTTGCAATGATGTATCATTTTTCTGTTTAGCAGCATCATTTTATTAAGTATTTAAAATACATAAGCTGAGTCCAAGAGTTTGATAAGAATTTGCGCTCAATACTTTCTTGATACAAGAAGTACGTATAGAGGAGGACGGGGTAATACCGGTCACTCGCTAATTCCGGTCACCCTTATTTTCAATAATCGAAACATTCTTAGATAATAATTCGAATAATATATCAGACGCAACATAATATGCAATTTATCTAATGTCAAAAGAACTTTCTATTCTGTTTTATTATGAAATTATACACAATCAAAGTTTTGGCCTACATTTCTTATAAGAAATCTGGTCTATAAAATAAGCTTTTATGTATCCCTGGTTAAAAAAACTTATAAGACCGGATTGTAAAATAAACCTATATGATCTTATCAGACAAAAAGTCAATCCTGTATTGTCCGGAATTTGAACCCGGTTTTATCAGGTCTTATCCGATATAATAAGTTTTTTTAACCAGGGATATTATTTGTTAATTTATGCAGTTATTTTTTGCTACTTTATTAATTTGAAAATCTAGCAATACGAAGTAGTGAAAAAAAGTATAAACCTATTGTAGGAAATGATGGGCGTTCAAATGATTAAACTAGAGAATTAATATAAAATGGTGATTTATTAAAAAAAATGCCGTGGAGTACTCGTCCGTTGCATCCCAGATAGCACAAAACGTTTGGTTTGAAACTATGTCGTGAAAATATCAAAACTTGTATACTGATATCGTAATATGGATGGATTCCGCTAGATGGCGTCATGTAATCCACAAGTGAAGTAGTGCTGTGAAGTCTATATAGGAAAATGACTCAGGTAGGGTGGCGGGTGGGGAGATGATTATAAAATTATAATCTGTTCAACATTTATTTATAGACTCAAATCCCTAGAAACGTTTCAGAATCGTTTTGACAACGAATTTTTTGCATACGAGTGATACAAGGGAGATGAAGATTACTGTAACATGACTTTGGAAACCTTTTGGGAAAGAAGACCTTAACACAAACCCAAGATAGTCAACATTAATCGTCTTGGGACTTACACCGAGAGAGAAACCCGATAATGAAGACAGCTCTGCTCACGGTTCTTTTGAGCTGTGGTTTTAAACATGGATGTTACAACCCTAACGAGTGGAGATTGTTCAATCAATCAAAATATTAAAGAGCAGTACAAGAACATGTTTGATTTAGACATGAAAATTGATGAATTTGATTGGGTTCCTAAAATCATATGCGCAATATGTAGGAAAATGCTATAGAAAGACAAAAATGGTAAAACTGAAGTAAAAATGAAAGTGCCTACGATATGGAAGGAACCTTTAAGAAAAGAAGACTGTTATTTTTGTAATACGAATTTGCATGGAGTTAATAGTAAAAAAAGTCGCAAATTAATTACGCTAACGTTGAAAGTGTCACGAAACCTATATATGAATCGTCAATTGATAAAAGAGAAGATCCACTGGGTATGTACGCAAGTGGAAGTATGGATCTTGAGGAAAATTTAGAAAGACATGATGAAGATGAAATCTTAGAAGAAGAAATGGAGGAAGGAGATATTATTGCGGAAGAAGAAATAGCGCCTGATGAAGACAATGACGTTGCTAGTACAAGTGATACAAGTGACGAAGAATACATCCCCTACAATACTAAGAAGGAGAAAGGTCCACTTACGCAGGAAAACGTGAATGATCTCATACGCGATTTGGGCCTACCAAAGGATGGGGCGGAGTACTTGGCTTCATGGCTAAAAGAAAATACTAATGAAGCTGGAAAAATTAAAGTTTCTTACTACCGAGACAGAGATAAGAAATATCGTGATTATTTCGCTAAAGATGAAAAATTTTCCTTAGTTTACTGCAAATATATAGTTGGGTTGATGAATTGCTTTAAACATGGATGTTACAACCCTAACGAGTGGAGATTGTTCATCGATTCGTCAACGAGAAGTTTAAAAGCCGTTCTGTTACACAATACAAATGTTTATGCAGCCATTCCCATAGGATATTCGGTAATACTGAATGAAGAGTACTGTAACATGAAAGTAATATTAGACCGAATAAAATACAATGATCATAAATGGCAAATATGTGGGGATCTTAAAATCATAACAATACTTCTGGGGCAACAATCGGGATTCACAAAATATCCTTGCTATTTATGTGAATGGGATAGTAGGGATAGAAAGAATCATTACATAAAGAGTGTCTGGCCCCTTAGACAAAAGTTCGAACCGGGTTCTAAGAATATAAAAGATAAGCCACTTGTTGATCCATCAAAAATTCTTATACCACCTCTGCACATTAAATTGGGACTTATGAAACAATGGGTAAAATCTTTAGACAAAGATGGTAGCTGCTTTAAGTATCTGCGAAATCAGTTTCCCAAATTAAGTGATGCTAAAGTAAATGAAGGAATTTTCGATGGCCCTCAGATTCGTAAGATGATAAATGATGAAATTTTTGTTACGAAAATGAATCATACAGAGAGAGAAGCATGGTTATGTTTCAAGGACGTAATTAAAAACTTTCTTGGAAATCATAAGAGCCCAAATTACCAACAAATAGTTTTAAATTTAGTAAATAGTTACAAAAATCAAGGCTGCCTAATGAATCTAAAATTACACTTTTTATATTCGCATGTTGATGAATTTCCAGAAAACCTAGATGATTACAGCGAAGAGCAGGGAGAGAGATTTCACCAAGATATCAAGGAAATGGAGCGCAGGTACCAAGGAAGATGGGACGTAAATATGTTAGCAGATTACTGTTGGTCGTTAAAAAGAGATCTACCATCAACATCGGAGAAGCGGAAGCGTAATCCACTTCGCAGATCATTTGACAATAAAATAGTTCGTTACCATAAAAAAGAGTAATGGGCTTAATATTTTTACGGGTATTTTATTGAATTGCATATACTTCTAACAAATTTAAAGTAAATGAAGCAGCAAACTATGATATAGTTTTAAAGGATACGATTGTACTTGCATATACATTGTTCTTTGCTTTATGGTTTACATTACCTTTTGCATTGTTTCAGTTTATAACTAATTTTTTCACTCTCTTTACGTCCATGACCTTGAACTAACCTTGAACTGACCATAAATATAACCTTATGGGACTATACTGACCCTGGATTCGGATTCAGCGACTCCAAAAACCCCTAAATGTCATGGTTTGACTCTACTTTTTGTGAATCTTTATGATTTGACCTTCAACTGACCTTGACCATGACCTGATAGGGTTGTAATAAGCCCGGATTCAGATACAGCGCCCCAAAAAAACCCAAGATACCATGGTTTTAGTGTATTTTTCATGTATTTCGATAATTTGACCTTCAATTGACCTTGAGAAAGATCTGATTGTTTAATCTGACCCCGGATTCGGATTCAGCGACCCCAAAAACCCCAAGATACCATGGTTTTAGTGTATTTTTCATGTATTTCGATAATTTGACCTTCAACTGACCTTGAGAAAGTTCTGATGGGGTTAAACTGACCCCGGATTCGGATTCAGCGACCCCAAAAACCCCAAGATACCATGGTTTTAGTGTATTTTTCATGTATTTCGATAATTTGACCTTCAACTGACCTTGAGAAAGATCTGATGGGGTTAAACTAACCCTGGATTCGGATTCAGCGATCCCAAAAACATATAAGTACCGTGGTCAAGTTTTTGGGACTTACAATTTTTTTTTGTGGGGCTGTGTAATTAACTGTTTGCAGGTCTGGTACATAATAGAAACTTAATTACTAAATAAAACTTAATTACTAAAGAACTTAATTACTAAAGCTTACATACTAATCTTAAAAATCTAATAGTACTGCCTTTATACTATATCAAAGACAGTAATCTGTACTTATAAGAAATATTTACTATATTTACTTATATTAATATCAAATTTTGAAGATATTTAATGCGAGGACATATTATTGTCCACTTGCTTATAACATTAGTATGTTCGTTATGATCCATTGCTTTAGTTTACATTTAGCTGATTTTTGTTGGATATTGAAAGTTTTTAGATCATTCGGTAGATTATTGTGCAATTTAATAGAAACTATGTAGCTGTTTTTATTACTAATGACTTTGGACATTTTAGGAATCTGTATACTTTTCTTTCTTGTTATACTGTTGGATTCGATGTAGATCTCCTTAAGGGAGTTATAATTATAACACAGTGATTCGTAGGCAAGCAATTGAGATAAATTCATAGGATTTTCTTTAATGAATTTATTTTTATTTATTATTTTCATTAGTCTATTTTGTACTCTTAATAATAGATCAACATTGTTTTTATATGCTCCTTTCCACGCTCCCAGATAGCAGCCCGTGCCGAGCACGGCGTGCTGGCACGGCGTGACGAATTTGTGCCATCACTGTGCAGTCGCGGCGTGCTGTCCGATTCGGTGGCACGTCGTGACCGCCCTGTGCCGTCATCGTGCCGTCACGCAACATCACTTTTTTGAACTTTTAGATTCCAGCAGAATGACGGCACAGTGCAAGCCCGCCGTGTCGGGAAAATCGTGGCCGCAATGTGACGGATTATGGACAGCACGACGTGCCATCAATATAATTATAAAAATATAATTTAATTGCATATTTAAGTTATTATTTCTATTACAAATAAAATTGATAATAATAGTAATGATTTGTTAATTTATTTATATGGGGCTCAATTGGTGTAATTGAATAAATAAATAAATATAAATAAATAAATAATAGTATAATTTTATGATTTATATTTTTATTAATAATAAATATATTTGTTTATAATTGAATATTAAAATTGATTTACATTATAAATTTAAAGTCTTGAAATAATTTCTGTTGTTTGAAGTAATATATCGCATCCCGCCATTGCAGTAATCTCCCTGCTTTCATGAAGACTTGATCTTCAATTGCAGACGCGTGCAATAAGTGAAATTGTTCTTAATAATTATAGCGGTATTATTGTAGTTATTAATTATTGTAGTTATCTGTGGTGTAATTTGGAATTCTGAATTATATAATTCGACTGTGGCAAGTTTGTGGTGGATGTTCGAGAGGAAGTGCAGCTCGTCTTGTGGATCATCCTGGCGCGCGCACGTGCAATTGCAGTTCATAGTAAATAATTACTATCATTAATTATTTACATGCTGCAATTTGGATTTTCCAAGAGAACTGTGGCAACTATCTGGACATTTCAGAGTGAAGAGATTGTCTTGAGGATCACCCTGGCTGAGATGTAAAATTTTTTTATTTATAATTATTCTAATAATTATATTATGTTAATAAATAGGTTAGTTTTGACGAGGAAGGACGAGTGGCCAGGACGAGGAAGTGCGACGATGGATGCAGCAGGAGGGGTATCTGGGCTACGGTCCCCACGAAGGGGCACGAAGACGAGAGCTGCAAGGCCCAGGACGGCGTACTTGCGGCAGCAGCAGTGGCACGGTTAACCTCGAAGAGGTTATGTTTACATACAGCTTCCTACTGCATTCGTCCACTGCCAATATTATCAGGTGAGATTAGTGTTTAGTTTATCACTGTAATCTCCCCTTACTAATGCTGCGTTGTTTCTAGGTGTCTGGTGAGTGCTTCGGAGGTTAAATGAACACTCAAACTCTAAAATCCACGAATCTTCAAACATATGAAACCTACAACCCATGAACCGTCAAACCCCTGAACGCAAGACTTAGTTTTATAATTATTAAATTTTTCATTTCTTAAATATATCCTTTATGTTTAGGTCAACTACTTGATTTATCTTGGTGGTAGAAATACCGATGACTGACTTTGCAGTCAACACAGAGCTTCTGTGCAATGTTACTTGGCTTGGAGATAAGAAAAAAAATGTCACAAGACTACGTGATACCCGTTTTGTGTCAGCTTGTGAAGGTATATTGTTTTATATATTTTATTTTACTTGTCACACTAGACTTATTATATTAATTATGAATGTTTCCATTTTTGACCAGGGCCCTGAAAAGCCTTAAGCAATGTCTACGGCGTCTCGAAGAGATACGCAGAGACGTGCTACTGCCCGAAGAAAGAGATGAGGAGCAGCTGCCACCATCTCCGAGGAGAAGACGAGCTCCTGATGAAGAAGAAGAAGAAGAAGAAGAAGAACATCAAGAACCCCTGCCATCCAGTCCAAAAAGAAGAAGAGTTTTTGAATGCGACATTCATGAAATTTGTTTTGCCGTCTGGGAATTCTTTAGTGTTATTATTACTTCTATTAAAATAAAAATAATAATTGTTTTCAGATGCCGTTGAGAGACGTTAGAAAATAACTCTAGAATCGATCCAGCACGTACTGAGAGACGACGTCAAGGAATAAAGACTGCCGATTCAGCGACTGACCCAAGACTGAGGTAGACAAGCTGAGGCTGGGAGCGACAAAAATGACATCGTTTTCAGACTTGCAAGCTGAGCTTCAAGGAGGGCCTAGCAAAGGTAATTTATTCATCATTCTATTATAACTTTCCAACCCATAATGCAATAAAAATCTTATTTTTTTGTTTGTTTTCAAAAGAGTTCATAACACTTCGAGCGCAGAAACGGTGTGCACCTGCCTGGAAGTGATAGCGATCTGCTGAATGGTTCCCAAGGTCATGCTGTTGTCGTACGAGCGCGTGGACATGCCTGCAAAACTCTCGATGACGCAGGGGCAACGAGAATGATGTTGAGTAGGAGGCTTCTTGCGAGTTGCAGCTCAGACAATCCCTGTTAAAAAATTGAAGCTGGATTTCAAGCTTGAAATTCAGCGATGAGGTTGAATCTGGTTTGATCGAACTTAAAATCCAGCTCGATTTCAAGCTCGAAATCAAACTCAAAAAATCCACCCTGATCGACCTACATTTCAAGTTTGATCAAGCTGGATTCAACCTCATCGCTGAATTTCACGTTCGATCGAGTCGGATTCAAACTCATCGCTGAATTTGAAGCTTGAGATTTAGCTTGATATTTTCAATAGGGGAACCTGCACACGGCCTGCACCATTATTTACGTAAATATTTTCAGGGACTATATATATATAAAATTTCTTCATATATATATATATATATATATATATATATATATATATATTCCACGTCGACCATGGAAGAAATTTTTTACATTTCGTTTTAAAATGTTTTTACTAGTTCAGAATAGTTAAAAAATGTATGCAAAAAAAATTTAGATCACAATACCCTAACTATGCAGAACTGTGGCCCTATTAAAAATAAAGTTTTTTTCAATTCTTAGAAACAGAGAAAACTTTAATAATTTTTAGCTCCAGATAGGTGCAATTTAGGTATTTACACATATACATTTTTATTATTTTTCTGTATATTTTTCTGTAAATTTTCTATAGAATATGCTAGCACTTTTTTTAGGCCCTAATTACCACGTTTCTGATTGATTTATAAAAGATATACCGTTATATAGTAATAAGAGCTTCAAAATGAGACCAGGTAGACCATGGACCGAGCTTATTAACCGAAGTAACAGAATTTTGAAGGAAATCTACATACAATTTGTATATCTATATATGAAGATTTATTTTATAAATGATATACCCTACATACATATAGATATATAAATTGTATGTAGATTTCTTTCAAAATGCTGTAACGTCAGTTATAAAGCTCGGTCCATGATCTACCTGCTCTCATTTTGAAGCTCTTATTACTACAAAATTTTGAGATTAAAATAAACTGCCGAAATTTTTTAAATAGCATATAACAGTATATATCTTTTATAAACCAATCAGAAACGTGACAATTGGGGTCTGAAAAAAATGTCAGCATATTGTACAGAAAATTTACAGAAAAAAATGCATATATATATGTAAATACCCAAATTGCACCTATCTCGAATTGATTTTTCTACTTTTCTAAAAATTTAAATAAACTTTATTTTTAGGGTCACGGTTCTGCAAGATTTGGGTCTTATGAGCTAAAATTTTATTTACATGCTTTTTTCACTATTCTGAACTAGTAAAAACATTTTCAGCGATTTGTAAAAAATTTCTTCACGGGTTTACGTGAAATATATATTATTATGAAATATTGAAATTCGTTCAGAATGAACTTTTACTACAGTTTCTCTATTAGTCTTGACGTTTCTTTCGCCTTTACAATACATCAGGAAAGTATAATACATTTTTAGGCCAATTTTTTATTTGAAAATTTTTATATATTAAATTTTTAAATTTTAAATCTCACCTGAGATCTTACCAGAGATCTCGTGTAAGATTTTGAGTAAAAATTCATGAGGTTTTCGCATGATATTTCACCTGAGATTTTTTGGTAGGGATATATAAATATATATATATATATATATATATATAATCATGCGAAATATCATGAATGTTTACTCAAAATTTCACACGAGATCTCTGGTAAGATCTCAGGTGAGATTTAAAATTTCAAAATTTGATATATAAAAATTTTCAAATAAAAATTGACCAAAAATGTATTATACTTTCCTGATGTATTGTAAAGACGAAAGAAACTTCAAGACTAATAAAAAAAACTGTAGTAAAAGTTCATTCTGAACGAATTTCAATATTTCATTAAGTGTACATATAATAACATGAGATTTTGGTATGAGATCTCAGGTGAGAATCTTACTTGAGATTATTCAGTAGGAGTATGTGAATAATCATAATTAAAGTATAAAATTATAATTAAATTTAAATATTTACGTAAATAAATGGTATATATATGTTATTATTGTATGTATATATCTGCTGCGGATTCCCGGAAAAACAACTCAAGTCCATTTTTTTTAAAATTGAGTTTTAAGCGATTTTAATATCTTTATATAGTACATTTTCAGATAAAAGTGCACAAAATCAAGAAAGTGTAAAAATAAGTAGCCTTATCTACGATTTATGATTTTTTTTACATTAGTTCAAATGGAAAATAAAAATTTTAAGTATTAGTATCTTCAAAACAGAAAAGTGGACTTATGTTGTTATTCTGCAAAACCATATATATATTATGTATTAACTTATTAATTTATTGTACAAAAATTAAATATTTAAAGTATATAAATAAAAAATTACAAATATAAAATACAGTATTTTTATTATGATAAAATTATACATTTAATATAAATAATATATATATATATATATATATATATATATATATATATATATATATATATATATCGCCGTGCTGGCATATTGTCGGCAAATTGCACCGCACAGTGCTGACACGTTGCCGGCACGCGGGCCGCAGTACCAATCGCGCATGCAAATTGCGTCGGCAAAATGACGGCACTATGACGGCCCGCGTGCCAGGACCGCGGTCCTGCACCGTGCCGTCTCAGAAGCGGGGCAGGAATCCGTCACAATGCCGGACCGCGGGCGGCCCGCGGGCCGTCAGCGTGCCGACACAGTGCCGACTCAATGCTATCTGGGCTATTATACCGTAACTGATGACACTGTGGAACAAAGCATAGTATATCATTCTTAGTGTTTCAGTTGACATAAATTTGGAAATTTTTTAGAAAATGTAGATCAGGTATTTAGTCTTCTTAATAATATATTGTATGTGTTTGTCCCATTTTAGATTATAGTCGAATATTAAACCTAAATATTTACAGCTGTCGACTTTCTGTAATTTCTTATTATCTATCAATATATCTAAATTTTTGGGAACAAAAAACAACTATCACAGTACCCCATTAGCCAGATGTATTGCAAATTGTTAGCAATTTGACATGCACGTTTTGCTCACGATTTCCTTAAGTTTGACGTAAAACTGGGTCCGTATATGCTGGAAATTTTGTATCTAGTATTGAAGTCAATTATGAGGACAAAGTGAAGGCAAAATTACAGCAACTATTGCTCAAGATGTGCAGGCGTATAATAGGTATAAATTGCCATCATATTGTCTTCATATTTCTCGATTTTTATGTTACACAAATTTCCATCAATATGCTGTTATTAATGTCCTCCCTATCTCTCTCGCACTGTCGCATATATGAGTAATTTTATTGAATATTATGTGAATAATATTAAAAAAAATAATATAATATACTAATAATATTGAAAACAAGTTGAAAGCAAATTGATGTACAAAACTTGCAGCAACAATTATACATCAAATGTAAGTAAATCTGCGTCCGTATATGGCAGCAATTTGATGGCAAGCATTTGCAGTCAATTTTACGGCACATTGACATCAATCCTTGATACTCGTCATTTCTTTAGCGCAAGTTGGAAGCAAATTATTAACAAACATTGCACAACAACTATTGCCGCGACTTTGCCACGGCAAGCCTGGCTAATGGGGTAGTTACTAAAAGTAATATATACAGTTTTCTCTATATTTAAAGATAGCTTATTAAGTGTTAACCACTCAGCTACCTCCTTTAAATACCTATTCATTATAATTTCTACATATTTCCAAGTTTTACCAGTTGATATAATCGCAGTATTATCAGCATACGATAATATAGAGTTTTCTGGCATTATAGCTAGAAGATCATTTACATATAGTATAAACAATAGTGGGCCAAGGATTGTCCATTGAGGAACTCCTGTACTAATTAGTGCATAGTCACTTTCAAACTCATCTATTCTAACTTTTTGTAATCTTTTCACTAGATAGCTTTTAATGAGATCATGTGCACTTCCTCTAATTCCATAACTATAGAGCTTATCTAATAAGATTCTGTGATTTACGCAGTCAAAAGCTTTGGCAAGATCTAAAAAGGTAATTGTTATAGGGTTACTCTTATCTAGATTATCATACAATTTGTTAGTAATAAAATTTAATGCATCTTTAGTGCATTTTCCTTTTATGAAACCAAATTGTTTAGAAGCTAAAATGTTACTTTCCGAAATAAAATTGAATATTCTATTATATATTAGTTTCTCAAAAATTTTTGCAATGTTTGATATCAACGATATCGGTCTATAATTTACGACTTCGTACTTATGACCAGATTTATATATAGGAACGATTTCAGCAACTTTTAGAGAGTCAGGCCATAACGATTTTTCAATACATAGATTAAAGATATGTGCCAAAATATCTGTAATACGAGTATATGTACCCTGGTAGAAATCTTATCGTGGCGGCCACATTCGCTATAACGGTCTTTATAGGCAAACTAGATAGTACAAGAGTGTTCAAAACTCGATAAATCCACACCGATCTATATAGTTTTCTCAATAATAATATGTACGTATAAAATCTGTGAGGTTATATATTATTTATTGAACAGAAGTTTTATTGTAAAAATTAATGTTAAATAAAGTTTAACATGCAAGTTTTCAATTATAATAATAAGATCTACAGTTATATCCATACTATTTACATATAAAAGTAGTCAGAAAGCATATCTAACCTAAGAAATGAAAATTTAGAAACAATGTTCCTTGCATATGAAAAACAGTGATCTCAAAATAATGTTATTGATTGATGTAGTCGTTTCTTGAAAAGTAATGTATAAATAATAATAATATCATATGTACAAATATGTACTTTATGACATGCTTTATTTAAAAACTAGAATTTTAATTTCAGAACTACAAATAATTTTGTATACATCTGCGAGTTTTTATAATACATAAACTGCTCATCCGTGACAACATTTTCAAAGACAAACACATTAGCCGAATACATGTAGACGATAATTTTCTTTATAAGTAACAAATTACTATGTATTAACTGGCCATAGATGTCAAATGAAAGTGTTTGATTATAAATTAATCACAGTAGGAAATACAAAAATAGAACATATATATATATAATAACTCAAATACATTATTTCTTTATAAAAATAGAAAATTAATCAGTTGATAATAAATGTGTGTGAAAATAGTTTTCCTTACATAAACCATACAGGTTTGGAAACTAAGCCTGTATTTAGGATGGAACATAGTCAAATGTAAGGAAAATAATTTTACATAAACAAAATAAATATATGCACTAATACTTCATATACTTAGTTATTTGGATATTCAGATTATTTTCTTATTTTGATTGTTTAATATATATGTGTAACATAATATTGTTATTGAGTTCTTAAATACAAAAACTCGATGTATCTAAAATTAGATAACCTTACACTTTAGAGGTTATTTACAATTATTTACATTGGTAATAGGTGAACAATAACAAGTAAATACCTTTAAATCAAAATAATACATAATAAGCATAATAGATTATGCTTCTGTTTCTTAAAACATAACCTTTAAGTGGTTGTTATTGTCATAATTTTGCTTATCTAGTTTTATCGGGGCAAATAATATGGGAAACTAGAAGGGTCGACCGTTACACGCCTTTATAGTAACTATCTAGTTTGCCTACATAGATCTACACAGTGCGAGATTATTCTACATAGATCTATAAAGTGGACGGGATAAATTTCTACCAGGGTAGCCATCATTTTTATAGTTTTTGTATTAATTTTATCAGTTACACCATTTTTGAGTTTCATTTCATCTACGATTTTTTGGATTTCAAATTTATTCGTAGGTTTTAAAAAGATAGTTTTTACATTCATAGGTGGTAGTTTTAAATTTGTGTTTAATGGCACCTTAATTTTTTTACTTAAATTATCCCCAACTTTACAATAATAAGTGTTGATATATTTAGCTATTTCTGTAGGATCTTCGATTTTCTTTTTATTATTGTCATAGATGTAATTAATTTTTTTAGCACTTTTTTCTTTTTTACCTAGTTTTGAGTTAATAATTTTCCATAGCTGCCTAGCATTATTACAATTTTTTTCGACTAGTTTTTTGTCGTATTTTATTTTAGCATCTTTAATAACCTTATCTAATATTTTGACATAATTCTTGTAATCAGTCTTTGTTTGCTCATTATTTGGATTTTTCTTTAGATTATTATATAACATTTCCTTCCTTTTGCAATATTTAATTATAGCCTCTGTAATCTAATCTTTTCTAGGTGCATTATCATCAGTTTTACTTTTAGTTCTTATTTTTTCTATACAAAATTGAATTTCTTTTATAACAGAGTTGATAGCTTCATTTGGATCATGTATTGTTTTGTATTTGTTCCAGTTTATTGTACTTGCTATATATTGTAATTTTTTGTAATCATATATAAATTTAGATTCATGTTTTTCAGTTTTTAGTGGTTTATTTATATTTATAAACAGAGGATAATGATCCGGTGACGGAATCATTAATTTAAAAGTTTTAGTTTGTATTGTTTTAGCTTTAATAAAAATGTTATCAATACATGAACCATTACGACTATCATCAGATGGTCTAGTTGTATTAATAAAACCAGAGTAAAAGCCTTTTTCAAGTAAACTGTTTAAAAAATGTGCACTAATTTTATTTTGCTGAGCGATATCTATATTAAAGTCACCTACTATTAGGTGATTTTTATATTGTTTAGTTTTATTAAGAAAAGAATTAAGGTTTGAAATGAATTCTAGACTAGGTAGATCATGGGATCTGTAGAGTGCAGATATTGTAAGTCTAAATTATTATTATTATTATTTAATTTAATGTTAGCATTTAATATTTTTAGTCTATTAAATTCCAATATTTCAGTAATTTCATTCACCTCATTTTTTATATAAACAACTACACCATCTGCTTAATTTATTTTACTATTGTTATAGTAAATTGTATATCCATATAACTTAAAATAGTTATGATTCTCAAGATTCCATAATTCTGCGCATACAATAACGTAAGGTTTAACCTTTAAACTCTTAATAAAGATTTCAAGTTTCTTAAAATTAGTACTTAAACTTCTAATATTACAATATAAGATCAGATTTTCTTTCTTATTTCTATCAATATTAAGAGTTTCAAGGCCAGGATATGAGACTTCCTGCTGTATTACTTGATTCTGCATTTCTTCAATAAGGTCGAGATTTTGTGTCATTGTGTTGCTTGTTGTTTGTTGCTTGTTGCTTGTTGCAGGTTAGTCTCTTGCCTTGCTTTTATACTGCCTTTTGCGCTATTGGTATTGCAGGGAGCTGAGTCGATTTTCCTCTGTTGTTGTACATGTTCGTTTTGTTGTTCATTGTTGTTAACTATGTTTAGTTTTTTGCCTTGTTGGTGTACTGTCTTTTGTGCTGTTGATATTATATTCGTCTGAGTTGATTTTCGACTGTTGTTTATGTTAAATGTTGATAAATCTGGTTTAATAGGGTAGTCCGTTGATATGATATATCTTTTAATCTTGTTATTTAATATTGAACATAATGTATTGTCTGCTGCCGAATGATTTGTGTTATAGTTTGTTTTGTATTTTTTATTGCTATAAGAACAGTTAGGACATTTAAAAATACTGTTATTGCATTCTTTTACTTCATAATTCCCTGAACATTGAAGGCAATTCTTTTCATTTCTGCATTTAATACTATTATGACCCAGGCCTCCACATTTATAACAAGGCTTAATGTTTATTAGGTCATAAACTTTACAACTCTGGTAACCTACAAGAATTTGATTTTTATTTTCTCTTATATGCTTGTACAAATCAGATGTGACTTCCATTATAACACTTGTATTTTTTTTTCATTTATATACATATGAAGTACTGTGCCTTTGGTATCAAAATTTTTAAAATTTCTAGAATTTACATCTTCTTCAATGGTATCACTGTCCATATTAAAAGTGTTATCTATACCAACAATTTTAATCGTAGGATTATTTAGTTGTTCGGTTTTGACTTCACAAACAGTTTTTAGGTTATGTTTCAAATAGTTTTCAGTTTCAACTACACTATCACTATTCATGCAGTTTATAATTACTTCATTATTTTTAACATACACATTTTTTGTATAAATGCTTTTCCTATTTATTAGTAGTTTGAGAGACGCTTTCTTTAATATCTATTTGTTCACTGCCATCATTAGTGGTGTTTGCTGTGACAATTATTTTAGGGATCCTCTTAACTTGTTGATTGTAATTTTGTTTGCCATTTTGTGTGATTTCAGCAAAAGACAGTTTGTTTATTACTCTTTCTTTATCTCTTTGTTTTTCTTTTTCCAACAATTCCTTTAATAAAAAGTTTTTGTCAGTCAATTCTTTATTCAAAGTTTTCAACAGTGCATTTTAAGTTTTTATTATTTCATGTTCAGCTTCAGAATCAAAATTTATTGAATTATGAAGGTCTTGAGTTTTATCAGCTAGTTCAGTCAATAGATTTTTTCTTATTTCTTCTGATTGTTTTAGTTTAATCTGGGAAATGAGAAATCTTGCTGAATCACATAGATCTTCTTCTCTGTATTTGAAGGTTAGGTCTTGTTGACAATGTTCCTGGCAGATTACCAGTAATACTCTTACGTATGCTGTGTTTGCTAATTTATCAAAATCACTTTTATGATAACAGTTTTCACATATAATACACATCACTGTCTTAGCTTGCTGTTTCGGATGGCATTTATAGAATTTCTCTAACGGCTTATCGAGGGATATATCTACCCCCGACGTCATCTTGCGCCATATGTTGTTTAACTTTTAATTGTGTAAACAACATTTTTTTTTAATACAAGTATTATAACTTAGTTCCCCAGTTTTAGTGTTATTATTCGCCTGGTATATCCATTAAGGGGGCAGGCCTTGGTTAAACCCAAAAAAAGACTTTTTTTTACGAGTTCAGAAAACTTTCTATGTTTAAAAGCAATCATTCTGAAAAATTTTATGCTATCACAGCACAATATTGTCTTAAATTTCACCGTTGTAAAACCTCAGAATTTTGACCCAACACGACACAATAAATCACTGTTTTCAATACCATATTTATTAAAGGAACTTTGATCATCACACAATTCGGGGTGACACGATGAACAAAAAATTTTGTTTTGACGGTTATTCGATTCCTTTTGACATGTATTACAAAAAGAGCGGAATTCTTTTATTATTTTTTTTCGGAGATCCAATTTATTTAAAAAAAAAATTTTTAATATTTTTTAAAAAATGATTGGAATTCCGAAGAAAAGTAATAAAAAAAATTTTAATGAAGAAGTGCTTTGCTCTTTTTATAATACATGTCAAAAGGAATCGAATAACCGTCGAAAAAAGAAATTTCGTTTACCATGTCACCTTCAATCGTGTGAGGATCAAAGTTCCTTTAATAAATATGGTATTGAAAACAGTGATTTATTGTGACATGTTGGGTCAAGATTCTAAAGTTTTACAACGGTAAAATTTAAGATATTATTGTGCTTTAGTAATTATAAAAATTTTCAAAATGATTGCTTTTGAACATAAATAGTTTTCTGGACTTGTAGAAAGAAAGTATTTTTTTGGCTATAACCCAGGCCTGCCTCCTTAATGGTCACTAAATATATAAATAGTATAATTTTTGAATTTTCAGTAAATAAAAATAACCTTTAAAAATTTGACAAGTAATAAAATTACGTCACAAAAATACGTACCAAAGCATTCGAATTTGTCACGTAACCAAATACGTACTTTTGTTTCGTAATATTGGTACGTAACAAAATTACGAATCAAAATTACGTATTTACTTTCAATAGGGTATCTCTCTCTCTCTCTCTCTCTCTCTCTCTCTCTCTATCTCTCTCTCTCTCCCTCCCTCTCTCCCTCCCTCCCACTCCCTCACTCTCTCTCTCTCTTTCTCTCCCTCTCCCTCTCCCTCTCCCACTCCCTCTCCCTCTCCCTCTCCCATACCTTCACTCTCTCTTTCTCACTCTGCCTCTGTGGATTAAATAGTGTTGTATTGTACACTTAGATCGTATTCTTATACACAGTCGTGTCGCTCAGAGTTTAATTTTAGGGGGAAATACATTGACTGATTTTTGTAGTACAAACGTACCGTCGATAACATAGATTTTAAAAGGCTGATCAAAAAGTTTTAGAAAGATGGGCGTTTCTGAGTGTTATGGTGTCATCAAGTATATCCTCGTATTTGTAAATCTTATATTTTGGGTGAGTATTTTTGAATTTCTATGTATAGACTTATATTTTATTTGAAAACGTTTTTCTTTTGTAAGTGCCTGTTGAAAAAAATCATTCTAAATTTCATGTGGAATTTCATGTATCATTGCATATATAATTTTACTTCTACATAATTTCACATGAGGTTTTTGAAAGTCAAAATTATTCTACAAAATTTCACGTGTAATCTAATGTCAAATTTTTATATATCATTTCACGTGAAATTTCATGTAATATTTCATGATTCTGAAAACTACATGTGAAATCTCATATAATTAAGTGGAATCACATGTAAAGTAACACAAGAAAATCTACATGGTATATCATATATTGTTTTTTAGTAGAAGTTTGTTTTTTGATTATAATTTAAAGCTGCATTGAGAGAAAAATCAAGGACTTATTCCATGGGATATTAGTCATGGGATGAATCCATGCATTTTTCTTTTGATATATCCTGATTTTGCCTGCACGAACTGCGTGATAAAGATCGACGGAATTTTTTCAAAGAGCCACCTGGAATTTTCCCGGTGCTCTCCATGGAATTCTTGTAAAATAAAGCATAGTGATTTGTTTTGGAAGAGATGTGCGGTTCAAATAGCATTTTGATAATAAACAATGTGTATTTTATGCTATACAGAGTAAATGAAACTATTCTATAATAATTGCAGGATTCATTTTGTAATAACATTTATCTAAATATAAACAATAAAATGGTCAGCAATTGTGAAATTCTATTTATTGAATTTTGGTCGATGATAGATGCACCACAGAAGTTCTTTTTACCATAGAATGTTGTGTATACAACGAACATTTTGTGTTCTTTAGGAAAATATTGTCATATAAATGAACATAAACATGATACCGCACAAATTAGTTCTATTTATTTAGGTACAACATATTCACTTGAACCATACAATGTTATAAGAAGAAAATGTCGTGCAAATAACAAATCAGTTTGATGATTCAAATATATTCAACAATAACGTTAAATAAACAATATTTGACAAATTATTTACATAACACTAATCTATAATACAATGGTGGTTTGATAAGTAACTTGGTTCGATATTAAATAGAAAAGCTGAGTTGTTTAATTTGTTTTATTTTTTTATATAATCCCCGGGAAGTTAGAATGACTTGTAACTATAGAGATTTTGTACTAACAGAGCAAGCTTCAAAATCACATATACTGATGTTGCTGTCGCCTCTTTTTAATATGCCAACCACGTTACTTATCAAACTACCCTCGTATATGTCACGTACGACGTTGTAGTGGACCATGACCAGACACTGTAGTGGTGATAGGAATATTTTAATATTTAACAAGCAAAAGCAATATATGCAGATCTGCATTTTTAAATCCCTTTAAAAAATAACCAACTAACCCCCATAGCTGCCTCCGTAGAGCATTGAGTCATTATCCCCCGTGTGGGGCTGTCTGGCTGAAGTGGCTCCATTGTCTTTCTATCATGTGTTAAATGTAAAACCCCTTTAGAAAACAACCAACTAACCCAATAGCTGCCCCTGTAGCCCGTTAAGTCATTTTCCCCTGTGTCAGGTTTACTTCTGGATAAAGTGGATCCAACAGTCGTACAAAATCCCCCAGCCTAACCAATTTAATGATTCTGTCGTGCATATAATATTGCCGTTATATTTTATGAATAAAGCTCATTTATTATTATTATATTTTTTCACATTTTTATGAAATTGAACAGTTATTTCTTTTGTAGAATATCTAACGTAGAAGACAGTTAAAAATTATTTAGAGATACTTGTACCACTCAAACCACGAAATTTCAGAGATTTTCTACTGCTGTTACAACAAATTTGATAAGATTAAATAAATACTGTGTGTACATGAAGATGAAAATCGCAAAGAGAGCAACGGCAAAATTCCTGGTGGCTGTTTGGAAAACTTCCGTCAATCTGTACCATGCAGTTCGTCCAGGCAAAATCAGGATGCATTGCAAGAAAAGTGTTTGGATTCATCGCATGACTAATATCCAACGGAATAAGTCCTTGATTTTTCTCTAAGTGTGTATTATGTTAATCATTTCATTGAAAATAAAATATAAGTTTCAAAATTTGTTTTCGCAACAGTATTTTCTACTTCAACATTTGCATTAATTTCAATATTCCTGGTTCAAAAACTGCTGTCAATTCATTAGCATATAGCTTCCTCAAACTAAATAAATTGTTCCAATTTGAATTTCTTTTTTCTAATACATTTTTTTTTATTGCTTTATTTCTTTTTTACTAATAGCTCAAAAAGGGTGTGTTTTTATCATTGATTGTTATCAAAAGATAAATTACAAAAAATTAAAAGTTTATAATTATAAATTGCATTATCGTAAAATAGAAAAATTGTTATAGAACAAAAACGAATTGAGGTATCTATATTTTATTTTTGATTTCATAAGTTGATCAAAAAATAAAAAAAAATTCGTATGTTCAATAAAGAATGACCGCTATATGCTCGAGATATAAGCAATCAAAATTAAAAAGATATATAACCTCAAATATTTTGAAAGATAAAAGCCTTCATAGTCTGGGAAAGAGCTTTTCCAGCTCAAATTATTTTAATGATTTTCTATCATGTTTCCAAAATATCGCTGTTTAAACAGAAAATAATGTTTTCATGTAAAACAAAGGAAAGGAGATAGCTTATAAAAAATATCGAACAGATCATATTATTTCTAAAATACCAAATTAATTTACTTTCTCGATTTCAGAATGTTGTAAAATAGAAAAATCGTTATAAAACAAAAAGGAGTTGATGAATCTTAAAATTTCTTTTTAATTCCGAATACTCATTAAGAAACAGAAAAAATGAGCCCCACCCCATTAGCCAGATGTATTGCAAATTGTTAGCAATTTGACATACACGTTTTGCTATCGATCTCCGTAAGTTTGACGTAAAACTGCGTCCGTATATGCTGGAAATTTTGTATCAAGTATTGAAGTAAATTATGAGGGCAAAGTGAAGGCAAAATTACAGCAACTATTGCTCATGATGTGCAGGCGTATCATAGGCATACATTGACAGCATATTGTCGTCACATTTCTCGATTTTTGTGTTACACAAATTTCCATCAATGTGCTGTTATTAATTTCTTCCCTTTTTCTCTTGCACTGTCGCATATATGAGTAATTTTATTGAATATTACGTGAATAATATTGAAAATAAAATAATATAATATATTAATAATATTGAAAACAAGTTGAAAGCAAATTGATGTACAAAACTTGCAGCAACAGTTACACATCAAATGTAAGTAAATCTGCGTCCGTATATGGCAGCAATTTGGTGGCTAGCACCTTGATACTCGTCATTTCTTTAGCGCAAGTTGGAAGCAAATTGCTAACAAACATTGCACAGCAACTATTGCCGCGATTTTGCCGCGGCAAGCCTGGTTAATGGGGCAGTTGGCAAAGAATGACCGTGCCGTTCTCGAGATATAAGCGAACAAAAAAATGTTTGAAGAAAACATAACCTCAAATATCTTGAAAAATAAAAGTCTTCATGATCTGGGCAAAGATCTCAGCCCCGGATAGTTAAAAGCTTATAACTTACTGGAAAATTTCAAAAGGAATAATGCCGTTTTACTCAAGTCATCGTACGACATAGAAAATCTACTATTTTTACAAAATGATTTTTTCTTGGCAAGAGAAAAATAAAATAACTCAAAAATTTACGGAATATTGAAAAAGACATGACGTTTCTGTGTATAACAGGAAAAAGAAATAGCTTATCAAAAATTTTGGGTCTAAAAATATAGGCAATTTTAAGCTCTTTCAAATGCATTATCACTAAATCGATGATATTATTTCTAAGGTATTAATAGGTTCATCCCGGCTAATGTTCTACAATTTCTAACATTCGATAAAAACTCTATGTTTCTGCCTCTTTCTAAGAGCTTAAAGAATACAATAACCGGTTGCATAAAATGTTTCATTAATGTTTACGATTAACAGTAAGACAAAATGCAAAGAAATTTCCAACAATTCATAAGTCATTTTTGAGCCATGCAGGGACGAACCTGTTAAAAAAACCGAAAAACTAAAACTCAAAAATCGAAAGACCAATAAAAAAACAAAAACGCAACTAAAAGCAAAACAAATTATTTTTGAGCCTCCTTCCTTAAAAATAAAACAAAGACATAAATCATTAAATTTAACCGTGGATTACTCAATATATTAGAGCGACACATACATACATTCACATACACGCACACATTTACACAGCCATTTAAAAAAAAGCTAATTCTGGCTATTTTAGTAGGTTCCCACGTGAAAAGTCCCACATGTTTACCACATGGAAATCATATGGATTCCACATGATTCCCACGTTGTTCCCATATGGTATCTTATGGGAACCACGTAGGAACCACGTGGGCTTTTGGAAAGATTTCCCAGTGGGATCCCAGTTGAAAACACATGGTTTCCATATATATTTTACATGGTTTCCACATGATCAACTAAAAAATATAAATATTTAATCAAATAAGCTAGATAATATTTATGTGGAAACCATGTGGTAACCACGTGGTCTCTGTAAATGCTCCATGAGGTTCCCATATGAGTTTCACATGGGTCTACAGATATTGTAAATATGCACGTATGAGAAAAACTTCCATCAACTTCCAAAAAGTTCCAGAAAGTTCTTAAAAGCTATAAAATTCATAAAATGAGTGTCTATATAGGTGTTACCATGCGGATGTTAACACCAAAACTGGGGGACTAAGCTAAAGAATTCCTATTTTTAAAAATTCTATTAAAAAAAAATAAATAAAAAATATTAGCTTTCGTAGACTATATATGGGTATCATGTGGGAACCATGTAAAATATATATGGAGACCATGTGTTTTGAACTGTGATCTTACTGGGACATCTTTTCAAAAGCGCACGTGGTTCCTACGTGGTTCCCATAAGATAACATATTGAAACCCTGTGGGAATCTTGTGGAATCCATATGATTTCCATATGGTAACCATGTGGGACTTTTCACGTGGCTAAGGTTGCCAGGTAAACTACTAGGTAAAGAGTTCTTATGGTGAAACTAGCATTTATGCCTAAAACTAAATAAAGGACATCAGGATATCATAGTATATAGTTTTAAATTCCAACTTTTTGTTGATCGAATTTGTGTAGGTTATTTGAAAAAAATGTTTTTATTCTCTATGAATTCCTGTGTAAATATGGAACAAAAACGTAGTAAATATATAAAAATGTTAAATATTGTGAGAAAATGTGCATAGGCGTCTGATTTTGAATGGTATTTAACATGTTTTGGCACATTTTTTTCACATTTGTGCATGTCTATATACATTTTATCATGTTTAGACATATTTTGTCTTGTTTTATCACATTTTATCATAGAAAAAGAAAATAAATAAACTGTACATAATAGGTTCTACCTGTATATTTATTAACCTAACATTTATTCACTTGTGCATAAAAATCTCACATTTATTCACATGTGCTTACATTTTCTCACATTTATTCTCATTTTCTTATATTAATTCGTATTTTTTTATAAAATATATTTATATGGAAGGAATATCTTCATATACGAGGTCTGTCCCAAAAGTATCCGACCTACCTCGATTTCTCGGCGCTTGATTTATTCTTCGTCATCCGGGGGGTGGCATCCTTCAAAGTAGTCCCCAGTTGGTTGAATAAGACGCTCATATCGATGTTCCCACTTATTAAAGCACTCTTGAAAGTCAGACTTCGGAATCGCCTTTAGTGCATTCGTCGCATTAGTTTCAACAGTCTGTTTATTGTCGAATCGATGTCCTTTAAGCGGCGTTTTCAATCGAGGAAACAGCCAAAAGTCGCAGGGAGCTATATCAGGACTGTATGGAGGCTGGCAGAGCTGCGCAACACTGTGTTTCAATAAATACTGCTGCACAAGGTTTGATGCGTGCGCTGGAGCATTGTCGCGATGAAGAAGCCAGTCACCGGTTTCCCAAAGTTGCGGTCGTTTTCTCCTGATTGCATTACGTAATCTTTTCAAAACTTCAACGTAGTACTCTTTATTGATTGTCTGGCCTGTAGGGGCATATTCGTGGTGCACAACGCCCTCATAATCGAAAAAAACAATCAACATTGACTTGATGAACGAGGATCACTGTCAACAGATGTGCGGTCACTTTTGAACCGCCTATACCACTCTTTTATTTGTGTTTTGCCCATATACTCATCGTTAAAGGCCTTTTGCAACATTTCAATAGTTTCCGCGCAACTTTTACCGAGATTAAAGCAAAATTTTATGCAAATTCGCTGTTCGGTTCGTTCTGCCATTTTTAGCAATAAGCAAATTGCGACGAACGTAAAAAAGTCGTTGTAAACAAATACACGCTGCGCGGGAACTAAGGCGTTTCATCGGTATCTCAGGCTACTGACGAGAAGGTTAGGAGTTGCTGGTGACGTTCGTACCCTACAGAGGTCGCCTGAGTCTCTCCGCGCGAAGATATGAACGTAGGTCGGATACTTTTGGGACAGACCTCGTATTCTCTATTTTTTATATGTAAAAAATATGAAAATGTGCAAAAAAGTGAAAAAATACGAAATAGTGCAAAAATGTGAAATAATATGATAAATTATGCCACTACCTTTCGAAATCAAACACTTATGCACATTTTCTAATGTTTGTTAACATTTTGTCACAGTTTCTGACAATCATCGGCCATTAGGAGGACCCACTTATTTAATTTAATTTTGAGTTTTGGTAAATATTTTTCTGGAAGGTTTTCTCAATAACAACAACATTTCAGAGGTATATTCTTAAAATTAAAAATTAACTTATAAAATATTTCCCATTATTTACCAGTAATAGGGGGGTTTAACATTACCGTAAGTGCATGCCGGATACGAACATTACAGTTTTTCGATTTATTCAATGAATAAGAGAGATTTTCAAATTTCGTGAACGTATACACAATCTATTTATCACTAAGAATGTGCGTACGTTCGTTAAATTGTATTAAAATAAAAATTCACTGCGTAAAGCGAAAAATCGATAATGTCGGTAACTGGCTGTAAGGTATAGGACTCTGTTCTCCCCTTAAACCAATTATTTTCGATAACTTCTTGATTCATCCGAACTACAGTGAGTATCATATGAATGTATCATAGATTGTTATAATAAAACATTAAAAAATGTTTCTAGGTAACAAATAGTTAAGAAAATAACATGTAAAGGAGAAAGGAATCTATTACTTGTTCTTAAATTAGTTTAAAAGAAAGAGGCTTGATTGATCACCTTGAGTTAACTTTATTTAATACTGCCGACGTTTTGGACGTCTAATTTTTTGTCAAAAAGTGCTCGCCAGTTAAGGGGCTAGTCTAGATTCTCGGGCGGAATATGGAGGTGATTTTTCGGGACTCATAAGAAATAAACCATGCGGTCAAATATTTTTAAATTTTGAGGATCTATTCAGATACTATTGACAAGTTAATACACAAAATTTCATTAAAAAATATCGACTGTAAGCCGAGTTATACGTCCGACGTCGAGTCATCCAAAAATGAAGTTGTAAATCGGCTGCAGTTGTAGAGGTCCTCAAAATGCCAGTATCTGAAATTTTTATTCGAAACGCTGCCATTTTTTTAATTTTTAATATTTTCAAAAGATTGTAGTTCATGGTACGGGGAAAGCCATTTAGTTTAACGTGAAACAAATTTTTCAGATACTGGCATTTTGAGGACCTCTACAACTGCAGCCGATTTACAACTTCATTTTTGGATGACTCGACGTCGGACGTATAACTCGGCTTACAGTCGATATTTTTTAATGAAATTTTGTGTATTAACTTGTCAATAGTATCTGAATATATCCTCAAAATTTTAAAATATTTGAACGCATGGTTTTTTTTTATGAGTCCCGAAAAATCACCTCCATTTTCCGCCCAAGAAACTAGACTAGCTCCTTAAAAACTACGTACAGGATCGGGATAAAAAAAAGTAGAATTTCATATTGTGCTGGAGGGGATCTCTCCTAAAATTTCATCCCGATTGGTCAAAAATTGCGTGAGATATGCTATCGCACACATTTTTCGCTAACGAAAATATAAGGCACTTCCGTGTCATTTACGTAGAATAAATTAATATGAAAAGGGACGAGAAATTAGACATCCAAAATGTCGGCAGTATTAAGGTGGTTCATGCGTGGATAAAAATACTGCAGTATGTACTAAAACTTATACAAGTTATTTATGAACATGAAATATACTCTCTTAAAAAATTTCAGATAACGTTGCCAAATAAATATTAGAGAAAAAATTACTTGAAAATTAGTATTTTAACCCACGGTCTTATGGGAGTTGCACAATTTTGTGCAGTAATATGAAGATTTCTTTTTGCAAACACTGGAAGTTCTACTGAAAAACTAGAATATAAAAGTATATATTTCAAACTTTATAATCACACAAAGAAAAGTAGGGAAAGCCGAACTTATTAAAAAAATATTCATTATAGAAGTTCAAAAGTGCTACTTTTCTAACCTTAAAGAGTGATTTCATCAGTCAAAAGACCATTTAAATATCATTTTTATGGCGGAAAAAGTGTAACTGTTTGTATTACAACAATGTTTAATTAGCTTATAATTTATAAATAAAATTATTAAATATTATTTACATACATTCAACAAGATTTCCGAAACTTTCTTTGTGCACTCTTAATAGACTTCGGAGTCACGCATGAACCACCTTAAATAAAGTTTACTCAAGGCGATTAATTAAGCCTCCTTTTTAAAATAATAACATGTTATTCTTCCAGTTCTCTTATTTTAAAAATACAAGAATTGTATATTTGTATGAAATTTTTTATGTCTTGATTTAATAGATTATATACTACTTTCTTGGTGAATTTTTTGAATTTTCTTAATGAACATATTATTAATAAAGATACAGTACTTCAAACATGCTGATGACATCACATTCATTCAGTAATAACTATTGATGTTTTAATTACAATTTCTTACAACATTGTCTATATAGTTCTTATTTACACAATATAATAATTTAATAAGAACATTGAGCCAGATATAATTTTTATATTTTATGTGTTTTTATTAATATTTGGTAAGAAAAAATGTTGGACTTAATTATTTATAAGTGTGTACATCTGTAAGATATAAGCAATTCAATGTAACATTTCAGGTTTTGATTATTTTCCAACTTTTGTATCGGTAAGTCCTGAAATTTTTAAGGAGGTTCATTTGGTACATATCTAGTCAAAATGAATGTGCTATTTTTTTGTTTGTAAAATATATTTCATTTAAGCTTTTGTATAAATAAATTTGTAAGAAATTACAATTATACATACAATTCAAGTAATTATATCCATCTTATTTATGAGTAGATGAGCTAGGGGGGTTCTGGCTCACTTCAGGTTCCTACCTTACCGACCAAGGGTTCGTGTCCGGACTAACCCAGGGATCTACCTTATCGACTGGGTAACCCAAGTACCGACCTCGGTAGATAACACAGAACTCAACCTTACCGACCAAGTGGCGGGAAATTCAAATGTTAAATATTAATATCTCTGATTACCGACGCTAGAGGACATTTCAAGATGGCGGCAAATTAAAATATCGAATACGTTGGTATTCCTGTACTGAATACCAGAGGGGGCTGAGGCGGGAAATTCAAATTCTGAAATTTAAAATTGTAATTTATAATTTATAATTTTGATTATTGACTGGAAGTTGGTAACTCTATATTAATAATCTACCACCGGAGGCCATGCGGCGGAAAAATCATACTTTAAATATTACAATTCTAATTAACAACACAAAAAGAAAGAAATGGCGGGAAATTTAAATTATCCAACTGATATATAAGCAATACCGAATTCTTAACTTCAAAAAAAACATTTTCTTCTGTCTATATGTAGAGGGAGTCAAAGTAGTACCTCCATAGAAGGTGGTCAATATTTTGTCCATTTTACCTGAAACCCTTTCCTTTGTCGAGTTTCGAGCAAAAATCGAATTCCTAACCTCAAAAAACATTTTTCTTCAGCCTATATGTAGAGGGAGTCAAAGTAATAGACCGCAAAAAAGGGGTCAAAATATCATCCATTTTATCTAAAACCATTTCCTTTGTCGAGTTTTGAGCGTAAATCGAATCCTAACCTCAAAATCGAAAATTTTGGAAATTCAACTTTACGAATCGACCGAGGATGTCGAGATTGTGCTCTGTCTTTCTCTATACGTGAACATGGATATGGGCATTTCTCTGGAACTTTTGATTTTAGACATTTTGAAAAAAAAAAAAAAAAAAAAATAGTGGCACACTCATATAACCGATTTTACCTTATTCCTTGAACCTTAAAACATAAGTAAAAAATGTGGAAATTCAGTTTTCAAGCTCGGTAATGTAAAAAAAACGAATAATAAAAAAATAATCAAATCAAAATTGATTGAATCGACAAATGTGTAGTAATATAAATTATATACAATATACATACATATATGTTCATAAATAGCTTGATACCGGATTGTACACCAATTCAACTTATCAACCACGATTACAAGGTTGACGTAATAAAAAACCGCAATTATTTAGTAACTGTACAAATTATTTATTTTCCATGAACAAATCATTGTGAATAATGCTAAAATAAATTAACAATACAACTTTTACGTACAATAATAGAAAATCAACAATTTTTTGTTTTTACAATACAAACTATCTTTTCTTTCCTGTAGAAATCTTTTTGTCTTTTACATTTCTTTTCGTTGACTTTGGAATATTAGATACACTTTTTTTAACGTCATTTTTCTTTCGCAATTTTCTTTTTTTCGGTTTCGACACTTCAATATTAGCATCAGTGCTATTCTCTTCAACTTTTCTTTTTCTTGTCTTCAATTTTGTAATATTAGCAATGGTTTCCTTTTTTATTTTCTTACTTTCTGTGTTTGATTTTTTTATAGTCTTCAAAGACCAACCATCGGAAATTAAAGGAAAGTGTGTACAGGGTGGATAAATCATACATGATGGATCAGTGCAAGAAAGATAATTTAGGAACAAAAAATCACTTTTATTCTTGGTCCATAAAATTTGAAAAATTTTCTGGGATTTAGGCGCTGATTTAATATGAGATCGCACAAGCTTATCAATGTTTTCTATATCTTTTTGAGTTACATGAAAAACATGCATTTTTGAGGATTTACCTACGACCTCAATTATGTCATTGACAGAAACTACGTCTCGACCAGCATGCACAGCTCGATCACATAATGTTTTTGAGGTACCACCTGCGCCATCAGCTTTGCTTTTCCCATGCCCGGGCGTCGTGAAATTCCAAGAAGCTTTTTCAATTCCTAATTTTGTACAGTGCTGTTGGAAAAGATCAAAATTTGTTTTGTTTTTATATTGGGTTGAAGGCCCGTCACTTTGAAAATGAAGAGTATTTACTTGTGGAACCGTTTCTTTAATCAGCAAAAATATAGGTTGAAGATGAGCCCAAATTGCAGAAGCATCATGTCTTAAACATTCGGACACTGTGCAAAAAGAAACACATCTAATTTTATCATTGCTCTTGTCTCTATAACAGAATACGCCTGAATGCAAAGTGATCTGTGATTTCGAGGCTCCAAAATGTACAGACTGAATTTCAGAGGCATATTTACAAATATAATTTTGAGAGAAATCAATTGTCAACTTAACTTGATTCAATATCAAATTAGATTCAATGTCTTGCACTGCTTTATACTGATGCCAAGTATCAAACGAATGTTTTAAAAAACCAGGTACAGTCAAATTAAATTGTTGGATCATTTCTGTCACTTTACACTCATTTTTTTTTTCGAACTGATTGTTACATGGTACATTTTTCCACCTTTTCCTTCTCGGTTTTCTTTTGACATAACCCATTGAAAGTAATGCGATTGGTGATTATTATTGTCGTCAATAACGAAATCTTTTTTGCATGTAGTGCAATCATTATACATACAACTTTTATTTTGAATGTCACATTTGAATTTTTCTAGTACGGTTTTTGTATTGCTAGGCGGTAGATACTTTAGTTTGACAAGTTTTGTAACTAAAAAATCAAAATTAGCATGCGCTTTACACATAGTAGTATCGCGATCTGTTGTCCGTTTAAAAATAATCCAGAAAGGTGATAATCGAAAAAAAGTTGCTCTCGAAATTTTTAGTAATCCTTCTTGACAATATTTTTTATACAAACTAGATAATGTATCTGATAGAAATCTTTTTCTCACAGTAATACCATTCTTAGTTATGACATCTTTAGAACCCGGAGCCATGGAACTGTTGTCGTCTCTTTCTAAAAACGTTCTTACTTCTCTTTTTGCTATTTCCATATGATTTGTAAGCTTAATGTTTGCTCGACTAAAAGACGGCGTTTTTTTATTACACTGCTTATGCTGCAAGTAAGTACTACATAACACAGAATTTCTTTTCATGAGTTTGCGATAGTCTTCAGCAAAGCCGAGAATCATACTCAGAGGTATTGTTACATTGAAGTAGCCAACAGTATTTGGCAGCTGTTAAGTCTCTTCAACGTCTAGCCAACCAGCATTGTTATTGATCAAACTCTGACTGGGATTGTGTGAAACCCAACCTTTCATAAGACTGGTTAAACCGACATTTTTGCATTTATCCATCTCTATACCCTTAATCTCATATCTGATTTCCTCAAATATATGACAGATGGCGTTGTTGATTTAACTTGTATTCTGCACTGCAGTACTGTCGGCTTTGACTAGTCTACCGAATACATGAAGTGAACTTCGCGATGGTAAAAGACACAAATCTTAATGTTGAATAGAGATGCGAATTTCATTGCTGTTATTGAAGGCTGAAATAGTGTAACCTGATGAGCGTGTATCTCATAATGTTCTACAGACTCATCATATGTTACAGGTGACTGAATGTTTAGAATCTCTTCCGTTTTTCTGTAAACAGCAGAAGAAAATGCACGTTACTTTCCACCAGGGGTAACGATTTCGAAACCTAGGTTTTTTAAAAACTGAATGTTTTGTCGTGTTAGCGGTTTGAATGCTCGTCGTTGATTGATGACTGTTCAACATCTTGGCTTGCTTCTATACCCACTTCCGTAGATGACTCCCATCACGCTCGTTGCAAATATAATCTGATTGTAATGATTTATCCTCGAAAATATACCAATTTTCCGTCTTGGTCGACTATACGCACTTGTAACTGATCTATACTCTTGGTGACGATCGGAAGGTAAATGACTTGAAATGGAATTCGATGATCTTGTATCATGGAGGAACTGAAGGTAAGAACTCGTGTATGGTGTGTACTCTATGACCGTCTATATTGGCACCAGAGGTGATGTTGCACTCAACTCGCAGAGCGTTGACCTTGAGAATAGACACAGGAAGATCAGACCTGTGAGTAATGTTTGGTGGGAGAAGACGTTGAGTAAAGCCGAGTAATTGCCCGATGGAATCTTGAGGTTAAAAATCAATCGTCTGACTGCACTTTATTACACTACGAAGTGTATTGTTATTAGGCTTCAAACTGATGGATATACCATTATATAATATATATATATATATATATATATATATATATATATATATATTGAACTTTCACCGTGCAATAACTACGTTCACGGATTAGTTGAACTTTTAACCTTTAATTCGATACCTAATATCGATACTGCGAACAAATTTGACGTTGGTAATAAAATAATTACTCTACCTACAGGTAGTTATGAGATTCAGGATATAGAGAAATATCTTGGAAAAGCTCTTGTTTCAATATATATATATAGTCAAACTTGTTGTTCGCAGTATCGATATTAAGTATCGAATTAAAGGTTAAAAGTTCAACTAATCCATGAACGTAGTTATTGCACGGTGAAAGTTCAATAGGTGGAAAATATTGAGTTTCGAGAATAGATGAAGATCAGAAAGCCTCTGTGTTAATGAATTCTCCATGACTAAAATTAAACAGTTAAATGTATCAAAGTGTTGATATCTCTCAGGATTATATTTATTTATTTATTTTTTTTTTTTTTTATTTAACGTCGCCATGTTTGTGCTCCCATGTGGTGCTAATCGACGACGGGGGTCTGCGGTGTGTTTGTAAACAAAGCACATGTAATTTTTACAGAGGTGCTTGTATCAATCGGCAGAGACTAGGATTCGAACCCGGGTCACCGGCGTGGGAATCCGACACTCTACCGACTGAGCCGCCGCAGGCCCCTAGGATTATATTTAATCTCATCAACCCCTAAATATAACATCAAGTCTATGGGTGGTTGAAGATCGCCAAAACTATCGAAATAAATGACGTTGTAACCTCGTTTACGATAAGCCACCCAATGAGTACCAGGACCACTGTCATCATCGAGATTTACGATAGCAGATTCACGATAATGAAGTCCACCAGCTGGCATTGCGTTTCGCATCAAAATACCTCGAAAATTTGGAATTCTCAGAATTTCACCATATTTAATAAGATCTGCATCTGAACGAGCTCTTTGAGGTAATCTTATTTTGAGGAACTTTTTTTTCTTTTCTTAAACACTTCCACCGCATGGTTTCAGATGAAGACGAAGACCTGTTTTATGTAGTTTCAGATATAGACCTTTACCTAGGGCTATGTCTTCCATTTTCTGATTATGTCTATGATTCTCCTCTAATTGTTTCTTGGCAGTGCTAGCATCGTTGACAGCTTTAGCTATTCCAGTAGCACCACCTGCTGCTGCTCCAGCTGCACTTAATCCTGCAAATATAGGTATCAGAAATGGTAAGAATCCACCTACTTTCGATGGGACTGGTAGTACACGTGGAATTATTACGTTACGTTTACCACCTGCCTTTTTGACTGCAGTACGAGCACCTTCCAGAGCAGAAAGAATGACTTTTCGCACACTTTTGCTTGTAACAACCGTCTTGGAAGCAGCCTTCACTATTTTTTTCAGAGTAGTTAATGATTTTTCTTCTTTTCCATTCCCATTCCAAGTGAAGACTTTAGTTTCATGGTGTTTGTTACAGCGTAAGTAGCTGTCTTCTCACCAATATCAGAGTCTTTTGCTAAAACCCTATGCCAAGCTTTATTGGCTAAAACTCTATCAGCGGCGTTTCTAGCCTCAATATCCTCACGATTCTTCGAATAAGCTATATCGTGCTCCTTACAGGCTGAGTCAAGAGGATTGATTCCAGGATCTCCTCGAGCAAGTTATTTGCGCAATTTAGTACCTGGATGACAGTACTCATACCCGGGCAAGTGAACTTCAGATGGTAGTTTATTGATTAAGTTGTTGACGAAGCCGTCACCTCGACGTCGTTGCTTGTAAACGATCTTGACATTTTAAAGGCCTGATTGTAACTTATACTGAGGGTATATAAGCCCTGTATTTATCCCTAACGGTCAGTTGAAATCAATGCCACCTACAGTGATGTGAAATCAATGCCATCTACATTAGTTTCAAGAAACATTCTGTCAAACTTCCAATAGAAAATTTTGACTATTGGGAGCAGGACAAAAAAGTAAAGCGTCATGGAGACTTACTTCCAGACAGTATACGAGCAGTATTTTGTGGACTATCGAATTGTCGGAAAACTAACAGTCTATTAGTACTCATAACGCATCTTAATGGACTTAGATTATAAAATATTTACGTTTACTCCAAATCACTCAATCAGCCAAAGCACAAATTTCTAAAAGATATGTTGGAACCCTTGAATGAACTACAATTCTTTCCATTTAGTGAACATGAAGAAGTTGTAGCCCCTGATAAGGCGCTTCCAAACTCAATCATGATATTCGACGATGTAGCTTGTGAAAGACAAAACAACGTCAGAGCATACTTTTGTATGGGAAGAAATAATATCATTGACTGCTTCTATCTCTGCCAGTCTCGTACTCACATTCCGAAACATCTCGTGAGAGATAACGTCAATCTGTTGGTACTTTTGCCGCAGGATAATATGAATCTGAAACACTTATACAATGATCATGTTAATTCTGACATGTCATTCGTACAATTCAAGGAATTGTGTTCAAGTGTTGGAGAGATGATACTCGTAAGTACGGATTTCTATTGATTGACAAGGATAGTACTATCAATTATGGCAGGTATCGAAAGGGCTTCGACTGTTTTGCTATAAATATGACGCATGCATAGCATCAATTATTGTACCAAGAGCTACCTTAAGCATCAATATGGAAGAACTACGTAGAAGAATTAAAAACTTGTCAAAGCACAAGATGCATTTAAACGCAAGTACAATTGAATAAAGCATGATAAAGCTACTTTCGAGATGGCTATGGGTGAAACCTTCAAACCAATAGTCGATCCACTTGAAAACCTTGTAACTTTATTTGAAAAACGTAAAACTAGGAATAGACGTATATTGTCTACCAAAACCCTTCAAAAGGTAGATGAGTCAAATGAGAGTGACATATCAGACAAGAATTATGAAGCAGATGATAGTTTTGATGAGACTCTATAGAATACTTCTTGGTGATGAAGAAGAAGCGGTATTTACCAACAAGTATATTCTCATGCTTGATCGAGAAAATATTTTATATAAAATTTATGGAGTACGTAAAGGTGATGAGGATGGTTACACAATTAGTGACTCACCAATATACTTTGAAGATAAGTGGATCAAGGTAAATGATGTGGGATACCCAATGACCCCTGGGTTGATCTTGAGACGACCCAATGGAAAGCTTGTGAAGCAAAATGATTTACAAAACTATCGCAATATTCTCGAATCAACTAACGCTCACAAGAAACGTTACAAAAGTGATGGGATTATACGCTCTTTCGATAGCAATAAATTCAATAATATTATCGCTCACCAGGATGGATTACGTATACTATGACGATCCCAATGAACTTGTTGATCGTCTTCGATTACTCATAGCTGAACAATCAGCTGGTAATCTAAGTCACGTGAATGAAATCCATTCGATCATAGAGGAGCTCCGCGAATCAGGGTATATATATTGAGCTTTTGCGTATACTTAACTCATTATCAAGATAAGTGTCGACGTGTTCGGACGCAATCTTAAACGAAGCGAGGAAAGTCAAGGTCCTCCTGGCATTGAATATAAAATCACAGTTGATGGTCAGTATGACTTGGAAAACAAGAGACTGTGCAACGTTGCCACTGCTCAACAGCCGAGTGACGTCGTCAACTTAAACACCCTATGAAGCTTGATTAAATCAGAAGTTAGGAGCTTATACCAGGTTACTTCTGCTTTAAGGTCTGAACTCGATGATGTAAAATCGGAGCTTAAGAGTTTCAAGGAGGAATACGAATATAAAATTAAAAAAATTGATGAATCTCTTCAAACGTTGTATGATATGTTATTTCAAATCTCACAGTCAACTATTACTGAAGACTCAAAATAATAATGATGATGCATCAGAAAGCAGTATTCGTGGAGGAGCTTCATAAACCTGCTTGACGCAATTATCCACGTCGAAATTACGATGTACGAGGAATGGATGAAACTTGGCAAACGGATTTGCTTGAGATGCAGCCTTATGCTCGAGAGAACAAAGGCTTCAGATATATGTTTACCATCATAGATGTGTTTTTCAAGTATGCATGGGCTGTACCGGCCAAGCGAAAAACTGGAGAGGAAGTTGCAGCAGCGTTGAAATCTGTATTGCGTCAAGGTCGTGTACCGAAAAATTTACTTACAGGCAGAGGTAAGGAGTTTTACCATACGCACTTCCAGAATCTCATGAAACGTTACAAGATCAAAATCTACTCGACCTATAGTAACCTCAAATCATCCATTTGCGAACGCTTCAATCGTACGCTAATAAACGAGATGTGGGTAAAGTACAGTCTGCAAGGAAACTACAAGTGGCTCGATATCTTGTCTGATTTACTGTTAAAGTGTAATGATAGTAAACATCGAACTATTGGGATGAAGCCTAATGAAGTCTCTACTAACAATCAGGCTCAAGTTCTGAAACGATTTCAGAATCAGTCGTCGAAGAAGAAAAAGCCAAAATTCAAAGCTGGTGATAAAGTAAGGCTAAACAAGTATTCTAGAAGGGCTATATACCCAACTGATCCACTGAGATATTTACTGTGAATAGAATCGCAACCACGAATCCTGTGACTTACCACCTGTCAGACTATCAAACCCAACCCATAACTGGTGGATTCTACGAGCAAGAACTTTTAAAAGCTAAGTATCTTGATGTATATCTAGTGGAGAAAGTTCTCAAGAAACGTGGAAACCAAGTATGATAAAGGTGAAATGTAATTAGATTCTACTGTTAAATCACAGAGTAACACTTTCATGTCATAGAGTAACACTCTCATGTCATAGAGTAACACTTGCATGTCATAGAGTAACACTAATATGTCATAGAGTAACACTTTCATGTCACAGAATAACACTTTCATGTCATAGAGTAACACTTTCATGTCATAGAGTAACACTTTCATGGCACTGTATTTATGCCAGAACGTTGATTTTCCTATAAATAGAATACGTGCTTTTAAAATAAACATCATTCTACCGTGAGCTGTTAAAGCGACAACATGGAAAACCTACGAGAGGATATTCTTCGTAAATCGCGAGAGGATATCATGAGCAAATACAAATCTCTAAGACAGAGTAGTGCAAGTGTCGAAGCAGCTTCTTTGGGTTAAAACATCGATCCGTCTGAAAATCTCACTACCGATAGAGGAACCAAATATACGATGTTTCAGGATCTCAATTATCCGTCTGATGAGCCTGTTAAATCTTCAGCTATAGACAATTCAGTTCGAGATCTTTCATTCGGCAATGAGAAGACTGTTGCTCTCATTCATAAGTATCTCTGGAACCTCAATCAAAATTATAAAAGATACCTTGATCCTGCGCATGGAGTTTATAAGCAAGGAAATAAGCTTATGTTGGACAACTTATCCATTCAGTTTGAAGATAATCATGTCCAAGTACCCAATATAAGATATCCTATAACTGAAGGATTACTTCAATTACTCTTTAGAAAATATCTTGATGCAAATCGCATCAGTTCTGCAGATAATGGAAACTATCATAGTATGACATTATATAGATACAAGTTCAGATTGCCGTATCCAGGAATTAAATTTATCGGGGTAACCTACCCACTTAACAAGCACTTCTTTTTTCTTGCCATGTCCGCGTGTTCTTATGACGCGCTCAATTTTATAAGTATTTTGGCTCATGCGTTTTTTTCCTACTAAAGTTAGTTCCTCGGTGTAAAAGAAACCTTCGATTTTTTCTCCTTCAAGATCTTGTAACTCATAAGTATAAATATTTTGTCTATTGGATACTCGTGAAACTTTAAAAATTTCTGCACTCCAGCCTGTCACAAACCCTTTCTCGAATGTGTGTTTAGCACGACTGATAGGTACGTGGTCACCAGCTTTGTATTTAGAGGGTTTTAATGGATTGAAATTTCTATTTTTCTTATCGTTACGTAACCAGGATTTTTCGAGATTTGATCGCGCTATTGATACGTTGCGTATAGTCACACACACACACACACACACACGCACACGCACACGCACACGCACACACACACACACACACACACACACACACACACACACACACACACACACACAGAGTTAAGAATACCTATAATAAGGGTGTATCGAGGATTTTGGATAAGAATGAGCCAATTACAGGCGTGGTCGACACACGCGGCTTCTCATCTTGTTCCGCGTGTGTCCTTCGATTCCGCTAATCAGCATGCGGAGGGCAGGCGCGCTAAATCAGCTTATGCGCCGCCCTCGCTGACCGCCACAGCCAAAGTGTTAGCTAAACTAGCAGTCGCTACTCTTTGTAAAGATTTTGTAAAAGAATAAAATCAAGCGCAAAAATTGTAATTTTTCAATTTTACTTTTAAACTTAAGGAAAATGAAAAGAAAGTTTTTATTTTTTACAATGCACAGATAATAAATGGAGAAGGAGAAATTTTTTTATAACATTTTTTATTTTTATTCGGTTGAAAAAGATTACATTTTGTTAATTTACAAATACATGCATACAAACATTAAATACATTTTTATTTTTTGTTTTACGCTTTCGTGTATCGCGAAAAATCGCTAGGCGGGTACGAATTATTTCGAAATTAAACGAAACTGATTCGTTCAATTGACAATAGATTAAAACAGAATCGTTAAGGGCGATACTTTCAAAATTGTTTAGATGACGAGTACATTAGTACTCATCGACCAAACGTCTTTGAAAATATTGCCCTTAACGATTCTGTTTTAACGTATTATCAATTTAACGAACTAGTCGCGCTTAATCGAAACAATAAGCAACCATCTAGCGTTTTGGCGCAATAAATTTACTAACTCGATATATACATATTTACATCTTTTTTAGATACATGATAATATATACAACATTCGATACATTCCAATAAGTTATGCCTAGAGAGTAAATACATCATATTAATATATTTAATATGATATAATTAATATATAATTATACAAAATAAAATCAAAATACCTTATCGTTTTTATTTCTACATAGCGTATATATTTTAAAACTGTTTATTTTTTAAATATAAAAATACAAACACTATTTTTTATTTTCTTAAAACTATGCAATTCATTTTTAATATTCACTAATTTTTCATCAAACATTTCTTTACGAATTTTTTCGCGAATAAACATCAAATGAAACGCAATCAGTTCTTCTAACACAACCCTGAAATAGCTATTGGTAAAGTTTTTTTAACTTTATGATAAAGCAATTCGACCGACGACACGTCGTTGGCAAATTTGATAAATTCAGTTTCGCTGCACACCAAGTTTTTTCTCTCAGCTTCCGATGAAAAACGCTCTTCAAGAATATTACGTATATACTCTTTCAGGAATGCTGCACAAGCGTCAATGTTTTTTTTATGTTCTTGAAGCCGTGTAATTTGAGCATTGACACATTTACTCACAGTTTTTACGCCATCGAATGTAACTTATTGCATCACTATGGAAGGTAGGTACAATTTAATTTTTTTATTTTCCTTGTCCTCATCATCGCAGGACTGCTTGTACGTGGATATTTCTTCAAACGAACGAGGACGTTGCTCCAGTAAAAATGACTTTGCTCCATAAGATGTTGTGAAGAAGACTTCTTAATTTTCTAAAGTCAAAGTACGCTGTCCACCATATTTTTCGTAACACTGATAATCATCGGTAAAGTAAGTCGTAATTAAATCAAAATGTTCTTGTAGTAGAACCCACACATTTGTATTTATATTCAATTCACGTTGAATTGCTTTAGGGCCGCCGGCGTTTATGAATTTCAAAACAATTTCATACTTTAATGCTGCACTATTACTCGATACACTGTCTTTTTTTTAACTCAAAACCCACAATTAAGCGTTTCCTGTTTGACGCGTTTAAAGCATAGCAGGTAGCAAGAATGCTATTAGGGAGTTTTAATGCTCCACTAGACCGTTTACTGGCATTACAACGAGCCGACGACTCTCTCTCTCTCTCTCTCTCTCTCTCTCTCTACCTGAGCTTGAACCATTGGATGTATATTGAATTGAGACACTAATTAAATTATACACAACACGTACTTGCAAATGGATGCATAAGTGAAAACTATCAGACGAATATTCGATTGCTTCAATCCCTTTAAACCCTTTGACCACGCCTTCTACGTCTTCCACCTCCTAATACATGGCCACACACATACCCACATTCAAAACTGTTCTAATTGATACTGCTGGGATTAGTGAAAATGTTACAAGTACCTACATACACACAGCATTACACACCCTTTTTCACAATTTGTAAAAGAAGATGATAGATAGTAGTGGTGGTGGTGGTATTGGTGATGGTAGTAGTGGTGGTGGGGTTTCTCCAAATTCTATTTTAAGGAACCACCGTTACATATTTCCGGTCTCGATAATCAATGTTATTACAAGCATTGAATGTTTATTTCTCTCATCCTCTCTACCTCTCACCCTCTCTCATTCTCTCCCCTCTCTTACACGCTCTCTCTCTCTCTCTCTCCCTCTCTCTCCCTCTCTCGTCGCGCGCGTCTGCTGGGTGCACCTGTTCGTGTTTTGGCTCCTGCATTTACACCGCACTCTGCTGCCTCTTGCGTCTGTGAGCCGGTCTGTTGTGGTGCTTGCACAGTGGAACATTCTAACTATAGCTGTGATAATAAATCACAGCTTCCACTGGTCCATCGGCACGGCTTTCAACATCCAAGCAGCAACACCCGGCCAGGTGTTTTTTGAGGTTAAGTGAGATGAATACGGCAGAGTGGCGGGAGCCAAGCACGAAGCATAAATAATCCAGAGGTACCACTTCATTCTGGACACACAGCACGCAGCGCCAAACTATCAAGGCGCCATCTGCCGACTCGAACTGCAACTACGTGACTACCGAGGCGACACCTGCTGCATCCTAGACACACCATCATTACCTTCTACGACCCATCTTTGTCGCCACTAACACCATGGTCGACAACTGCGCCATCTGCGGGGAGGTTCCTAGGAGCAGCAACTCGCTACGTAAGTGCTGCATATGCAATATTACATACCATCCGGCGTGCAAGCCTCTTGCAGTGCTTACCCGCGTACAAAGAAGTGCACTACAGCTTCAAACTAAAGCGGTAGCGTGCCAGGCATGCATCGACTCGAAGAGGTCGATGTTCGAGTCGGCAGTCACGCGCGCGACGAACGTCAGCAACAACATGAGTGGGAAAGAGAAGGAGCTAGCCGCGTCCACTTCGGCCAATAAAAGGCCTGCAACAGCTGCTCGCACCAATCAGGCGAGCAAGGCCGCGCCCACCAACTCCTCACTCTCTCCGTTGCAGGGGCTAGGCCCCGCCCCCACCAGCAGCCTACTCCGGTTGGCCACGCAGTCTCCTGTGACGTCACTAGGCCCGCCCATTTCCAGCACGGGAGCAGAGCACAGCGGGGAATCCCAAAGTGACGTCACGGCCAAGAGTGCGGACCGAGCTAATAATACTTCGCAGTCCTCCTTCTCCAAAAATAATAGCAGTATTAATGACATAAATGCGTCCGTCATCCGTATGCTAGATAGCACCGCGTTAAAAAAGGGAACAACGGTCTCCTGCCTGGTGGAGTACGCGAATTCTTCTTCAAGAAACATTGACAATGCACTTGCTAGACATTGCACCTCTATTGAAGGCAGATTGGAGGCAATTGTAAATAGGCTAAATACGTTACCAGCAGTACATACTTTGGCACTTTCAATTGAATCCAAGTTACAAAAAATTGAGGAAAAACTGTCGAAACAACACTCCCAGCTGGAGGAGATGAAAAAGGAGAAGTAAGTGCTTTGTCAAGAAATAGATGATCTAAAAATTAAAAATAAAAAATTACATGATTATAACGTCGAAACGAACATTTTGTTGACCAATACAGAGGTAAATTATAACATGTTAATTGAAAAAATCGATAATCTAGAGCAGACAAATCTTGAGTCACAGACTAAATTTGATAATTTTATATTAAACACTTTTGAAAACGATTTCCTAAATTTAACAAATAAAATCAGTAGAGTTGAATGTGACAACAAGGAAATAATAACAAAAATAGAAAAAATAATAACAAAAGAAGATTTTACCTCTGTATATACTACTACTATCGAGAAAATTGAAAGAAATGTTGAGAACATCCAAAAAGATAACCAACTCAAATTAAATAAAATTGAATTCCAAAAAATCGCAATACTCCCCAGTACACAAAACAATGCCGTTTCTCTGATAAGTACAAAAAAATGTAATAATGTTAATAATGCGTCTGCTACAAATAGTACCTTACTCGACAATTATAGTGATATAAGCGACACAATCTACAATTGTAAAAGCAATAATGACGGGTTTATCCAAATTGTAAATAGTAGAAATAAAACATCTAGTCGTTTGAATAAGTACAATATCGACAATGCTGATGCTGCAGCATCACCTGCACGAAGCACGCGGGTGCAAACGATTGATGGGGGGACAATGCACATTAAAAATATTAAAAGCGGTAATATGGAGCTCATTATTTCAAACACTTTCGACGGTGATGTCTCTAAGCGTGTTGACGTCGCATACTGTGCCGTGTCCTACCATCAACACGAAAAATTGATATAATAGGCACACGCCTGCTTCGGTCAGAAGAATCGACAGCTGCGGCATTAGCAGACACAAATAGCGAACGTAGACGGTCACCATGGATTGTTACTCTTTCCAGCAGTGCGTTAGGCGAGAAAATAATGCGAGCCAAAAAGCTTATCACTGGCTTTCATGTTAGAGATGTCGACATTGCAGCTCTTGACCAGGACACAAGGGATGGGATTATAAATGGGAAAATTTTTATAAATGAATTGTTAACAAAAGAATGTTTTATTAAATATAGAAGTCTCAAGGCCCTTGCGATGAGACTTAATTTTAAATATGTTTGGCATAGAGGGGGCCGTTTCCTGGTGAAGAGGCGCGATGGCGACGTCTCTCATGAATTTTCATCTGCGGCTGATTTACAGACAATAGTGGCATCATATGCCATTAATCAACCATCTCAAACTGTAAATACTGTAAAAAAAACCGTTGATAATGAAATCGTAATTGATAAAAATGTAATTCCGTCAACTGCTGCAAAAAATTGACTATCCGCAGACACTGCTGGGGGGTTCACTGTAAGGGACTGAGGGCAGGTTTTGTCAATTAGAGTGCCTCAGTGTTAACCTCATGGCTGTGATAGATAAAATTGCACCGTTAAAAGAATTCACGCCGAAAAAGAAAACAAATCCACCATGGGTTGATGCTGAACTAATACATCTTTACAAAAACCGTGACTCCGTACGAAGACGCTATGCGCGGACCAATGACGACAGACTGTGGCGGGAGTATCAGGGCCTTGCAGCTGAAGCTGAATTACGAACTAAGGAAACAAGGGAAAGATTTTTACAAAATAAAATTTCTGAAGCGATTGATAATAAGAAAGATATCTGGAAAGAGCTCAAGGCTCTGGGCCTTCTGCCAAAGACAAGAGAGGAGCTTCATGGTTTCTCACCGGAAGAGCTCAATGCCCACTTTGCAGGGGTGTCGATCTCTCAAAATGAGGGTGATGAAGAACTTGACAACGTCCTGACCACTGCCAGTGATGACGGCTTTGTTTTCCGAGAGGTCAGCTTCTCGGACGTGGTTCTGGCTGTTGCCCACTTCTCATCACAAGCCAGAGGGGAAGACGGCATTCCCCAAAGTATAGTGGCTAAGGCTCTTCCGTTTGTGGGAGACACACTAAACTGCTGCGTAAGCTGATGCGCATGGGATTCTCCAGGAGTGTTCTCCTGTGGCTTAAGTCATATATTATGGGGAGACGACAGAAAGTCGTCACAATCACAAACGGGGATTCAGGTTGGCTAACCACCAATCTTGGCGTTCCACAGGGCTCAGTCCTGGGACCCCTGCTTTTCAGCCTGTACATAAACGACTTACAAGACGCACTCGACTTAGATGGTGTTGAACACATACTTTACGCTGACGACTTGCAAACCTCCACACAAGTGACCCTGAAGGGTCTTCGTGATGGTATCAGTTGCATGTCGGCTGTAGCACAAGCAGTGTCGAACTGGGCAACGTCAGCTGGCCTGCGCCTCAATGTCGGCAAGACAAAGCCGATCATTTTTGGATCTGATCACAACATCAAACAGGTTCAGAACCTTGACTTGCAAGGCATTGAGATACAGACCGGCGTACACGTTCCCTTTGTCGATACAGTCACCAACCTCGGCGTGGTGATGGACGGAAGGTTGACATGGAAGCCGCAACTGAATGCGGTCAGTAGAAAAGTAAATAGAGCTCTGTATAGCTTAAAACTTTTCCGTTCAAGCACCACAGAGATACTGAGGAAGCAGCTGGCATGTGCACTGGTACTACCTCACTTAGACTATTGCTCAGTCGTTCTTCTTGACGTGTCAGGGGAGCTCCAGACACGACTACAACGTCTACAGAATGCATGTGTGAGATACATATGTGGTGTTAGGCGAGATGAGCATATCACCGCCTACAGGAAAAAACTGGACTGGTTAGATCTGAAGGTGAAGAGGGAGTATTTTATGGGGCTGCTGCTTTACAAAGCGGTTGTCATGCGGCAGCCCCATATCTTACTGCCCTCTTTGAAAAAAACCAGGCCAGGACTTCAAGTAGGGGTGGTATGAAAGAGCTCTCGGTTTCGGGGTCGCGCACCGATAAGGGCCTTTTCTCATTTAGAGTTCAAGGTGCGCACCTCTGGAATTCGCTCCCGAGCAGTGTGAGGTGCCTGCCATCTTTTTGTAAATTTAAAACGGCGTTTAGCAGGCACCTTAAGCAATTACATGGTGAAGAGAATGTATAGAGGTGACTCGAATATTTATTTAAGCTATTTATTTATTTGAATTATTTATTTATTTAATTGATTTATTTATTTATTTTATTTATTTTATTTATTTTATTTATTTTATTTATTTTATTTATTTTATTTATTTTATTTATTTTATTTATTTTATTTATTTTATTTATTTTATTTATTTTATTTATTTTATTTATTTTATTTATTTTATTTATTTTATTTATTTTATTTATTTTATTTATTTTATTTATTTTATTTATTTTATTTATTTTATTTATTTTATTTATTTTATTTATTTTATTTATTTTATTTATTTTATTTATTTTATTTATTTTATTTATTTTATTTATTTTATTTATTTTATTTATTTTATTTATTTTATTTATTTTATTTATTTTATTTATTTTATTTATTTTATTTATTTTATTTATTTTATTTATTTTATTTATTTTATTTATTTTATTTATTTTATTTATTTTATTTATTTTATTTATTTTATTTATTTTATTTATTTTATTTATTTTATTTATTTTATTTATTTTATTTATTTTATTTATTTTATTTATTTTATTTATTTTATTTATTTTATTTATTTTATTTATTTTATTTATTTTATTTATTTTATTTATTTTATTTATTTTATTTATTTTATTTATTTTATTTATTTTATTTATTTTATTTATTTTATTTATTTTATTTATTTTATTTATTTTATTTATTTTATTTATTTTATTTATTTTATTTATTTTATTTATTTTATTTATTTTATTTATTTTATTTATTTTATTTATTTTATTTATTTTATTTATTTTATTTATTTTATTTATTTTATTTATTTTATTTATTTTATTTATTTTATTTATTTTATTTATTTTATTTATTTTATTTATTTTATTTATTTTATTTATTTTATTTATTTTATTTATTTTATTTATTTTATTTATTTTATTTATTTTATTTGTTTTATTTGTTTTATTTGTTTTATTTGTTTTATTTGTTTTATTTGTTTTATTTGTTTTATTTGTTTTATTTGTTTTATTTGTTTTATTTGTTTTATTTGTTTTATTTGTTTTATTTGTTTTATTTGTTTTATTTGTTTTATTTGTTTTATTTGTTTTATTTGTTTTATTTGTTTTATTTGTTTTATTTGTTTTATTTGTTTTATTTGTTTTATTTGTTTTATTTGTTTTATTTGTTTTATTTGTTTTATTTGTTTTATTTGTTTTATTTGTTTTATTTGTTTTATTTGTTTTATTTGTTTTATTTGTTTTATTTGTTTTATTTGTTTTATTTGTTTTATTTGTTTTATTTGTTTTATTTGTTTTATTTGTTTTATTTGTTTTATTTGTTTTATTTGTTTTATTTGTTTTATTTGTTTTATTTGTTTTATTTGTTTTATTTGTTTTATTTGTTTTATTTGTTTTATTTGTTTTATTTGTTTTATTTGTTTTATTTGTTTTATTTGTTTTATTTGTTTTATTTGTATTATTTGTTTTATTTGTTTTATTTGTTTTATTTGTTTTATTTGTTTTATTTGTTTTATTTGTTTTATTTGTTTTATTTGTTTTATTTGTTTTATTTGTTTTATTTGTTTTATTTGTTTTATTTGTTTTATTTGTTTTATTTGTTTTATTTGTTTTATTTGTTTTATTTGTTTTATTTGTTTTATTTGTTTTATTTGTTTTATTTGTTTTATTTGTTTTATTTGTTTTATTTGTTTTATTTGTTTTATTTGTTTTATTTGTTTTATTTGTTTTATTTGTTTTATTTGTTTTATTTGTTTTATTTGTTTTATTTGTTTTATTTGTTTTATTTGTTTTATTTGTTTTATTTGTTTTATTTGTTTTATTTGTTTTATTTGTTTTATTTGTTTTATTTGTTTTATTTGTTTTATTTGTTTTATTTGTTTTATTTGTTTTATTTGTTTTATTTGTTTTATTTGTTTTATTTGTTTTATTTGTTTTATTTGTTTTATTTGTTTTATTTGTTTTATTTGTTTTATTTGTTTTATTTGTTTTATTTGTTTTATTTGTTTTATTTGTTTTATTTGTTTTATTTGTTTTATTTGTTTTATTTGTTTTATTTGTTTTATTTGTTTTATTTGTTTTATTTGTTTTATTTGTTTTATTTGTTTTATTTGTTTTATTTGTTTTATTTGTTTTATTTGTTTTATTTGTTTTATTTGTTTTATTTGTTTTATTTGTTTTATTTGTTTTATTTGTTTTATTTGTTTTATTTGTTTTATTTGTTTTATTTGTTTTATTTGTTTTATTTGTTTTATTTGTTTTATTTGTTTTATTTGTTTTATTTGTTTTATTTGTTTTATTTGTTTTATTTGTTTTATTTGTTTTATTTGTTTTATTTGTTTTATTTGTTTTATTTGTTTTATTTGTTTTATTTGTTTTATTTGTTTTATTTGTTTTATTTGTTTTATTTGTTTTATTTGTTTTATTTGTTTTATTTGTTTTATTTGTTTTATTTGTTTTATTTGTTTTATTTGTTTTATTTGTTTTATTTGTTTTATTTGTTTTATTTGTTTTATTTGTTTTATTTCTTTTATTTCTTTTATTTGTTTTATTTGTTTTATTTGTTTTATTTGTTTTATTTGTTTTATTTGTTTTATTTGTTTTATTTGTTTTATTTGTTTTATTTGTTTTATTTGTTTTATTTGTTTTATTTGTTTTATTTGTTTTATTTATTTTATTTATTTTATTTATTTTATTTATTTTATTTATTTTATTTATTTTATTTATTTATTTAATTTAATTATTTATCTGGTTTATTTATTTATTCGACTTATTTATTAATTTATTTATTTATTAAATATGTTTAGTGTTAGGTGTGAATGTATTTATTAGCGTGATTGTTAAAGTGTCATGAATGAGTGTGTTTTAAATTTTGACGTGATAGTATACGTAAAATTTAGCAAAGTATGTGTATGTATTCTTTTATTTTTATATGTTATCTCTATCGTATTTATTTTATTCTATGTATTATTTTTTGACGAAGCGTGTTTCTGTGATATCTGACTGTGACTAGTTCATTACATTTAAATTTTATAAACTGACGAACTGATAAAGCGATTAATATTATTTTAGTAAGAAATGCAATAAGTTAACGTTAAGATAACAAATACATAAAATCGACTGATATTTTAATTATAACTATATGTACATGCAATTGTAAGATTTTGTCTCTTGATGAATAAAAAGTATATCTATCTATCTATCTATCTATATATTAGACTTAAAAAGACTGTTGAATCGTTTAAAATGGCAATATACGAATATCTTATAGGATTAGAACACCCCTAGGTGTGAATAGAATTTAATCTAATTAATTATAATTGTTAATATTAGTTTTATACTTATGCGTTATACATTGCGAATATATTAACTGAGAGGCTATTTTTGTTAGTAGTATTAATTTGTAATAATAGCTATTTACTATATATATTTTTATACATGTTACAATCATTAAAATGTATTATAGTGTTTGTTTGCTATTCGGTTATGATAACCTTGGCATGAATAAATTTATTATCAATCAATCAATCTCTCTCTCTCTCTCTCTCTTGCTCGTTCTCGCTTCTCGATACTTTATTATCGCAGGATTATACTTTACGTAAGATTCAGAGATAGTTTAAAGACCCACCACCTCTACCACCACCACCACCACTGCCACCATGAAGACAACTTCGTTATCCCTTTTGCTACCAGCCCCTTTAGAAGTAGTTAATGAGCCTGTCGAGTTTCCACGGAGCTAGCAGTTTCTTTCCTAAATTTTTCACGTAAACATCTCGCTCGTTGCTCATCTTTTTTTCATCTTTCTTCATTTTGCACAAGCGTTTCAAATTGAAAATGGAAGTTAAACGCGAGCAATGTGGAGCTCTACGCAACAGCGTATTAGCAACCGATATTGGGGTCAACGCCATAATTAATACGACTCTAGTTGGCACGCGTTTAATTAGACGGAGAATCGGAATACGTAATATGTCGTACGATCAACTTCGCGATGAGCTACGACGGTTATTACAACTTATCACGTGTCGCGATATAGCTCTTCTTTACCAGAGAAGCTACCGTATGTCCGCTGCTGCGACCCTTTTAGCAGGGGAAACTATAATTCGTCGTGGATTACGTGCAGTACCGCGTATGGCGCGTTTAATTCAAGATTATGAGGCTGAAAACGGTATGTGGCATTGAAAGTGTTTGTTAAATTATATTGTGAAAAGTGAATTATGTGTATTAAAAATATGTTTTTTCAGCGCGATTGCGGCTTTTCCAGGATGTCGATAATAATAGCAGACACGAATTGAATCGGAATCCGGATGTCAATGAAAATGAGCACACACCTACAGCACCTCCACCTCCGCCACCACTACGACGACGCACTGCTTATCGTAATAGATCGCTTCCAGCGAGTTCTGGTTGGATCGATGCAGGGGCCCTTAGAACGCTCTCCTTGGACAGCGATACATCGTCAGAATTATCGACAAATAGGCAAGTAAACGATCACGAGGAGCAGGGAGATCGAGCGTCGGTCAACTCGGATGCAACCACACATTACGAAGGACATATTATCATGGAAGTGGATTAGGAGCTGGAGACGGAGGCTGAGAGAGCCGTGGGAGAAGAGGAAGAACCAGCTCCAGCGCAGCGTGTGATGAGAATGCCGTTTGACCCCGCACCTCTATCATCGACATCCAATACTGCACGGAATAACATATACCGATTAATGGATGATAATGACGAGCTGCTCGCAACACATCGAGCGAATACGTTATATGATTTTTATAATCGTCCGCATTATCCTGGATTTGACACCACCACGTATACTAATGCGCATGGTCAACAGCAACGCAGTTATTTCGATCAAGAGGATCCAATTCATAATTTTAATAATAATGGTAAGTAATAGTAAATAAGTTTTTTTATATTTTAAAATGCGTGCGCTACATATTTTTTAATTTTCATCTAGATATCCTTGAAATAGAAGAGGGTTATCCAAACTCTCCCTACAATGGCATAATGTCTAGGAATTATTTACCAGTTCTATGGGCTCCGCGAGCGCGAGACCGACGTTGGCTACAGGATATGTGATTAACGCACGCTGAAACTATGATGAACGAATGAATTGATTGATTTGTTATCTCGCGTTAGCGAAAGCTTCCGAGGCTTGCCGGAACCGTGATTTATTTTTTAAATCATAGACATCTTTTTTAAAATAACTTTAAATTAAACTACAAATTCTCGTTTTTTTCTTTTTTGTCAGATCACGGCGTTTGGCACGTCAATGCATTAACACGTTTGCAGGAGCTGTACAAATCCGATTCTGAAAGCGAATTCGAAGAAGTGACCAACGACGATACCGTGGTATGCCAGCGTGAGATACCAGTTCAAGTAGGCGGCGGTGAAGACACGCGTCGAAATTATGTAATAGTAGCGAGCGAATCCTCTAACTCACGTCATTTCGGCATGCGAGGCGAGCACCTAGTTATAAAATTAACCACACCGCCATCGAATAACGATCCAGTCGAATGGTTGCGTGAGAGTATAAAACAAATTTATAATTATATTGTAACAAAGGTTGAAAGCCAAACCGATTATATAGCAGCATATGTCTCGAGCGATCATTTCGTGTGTGGGCCGGGTTAGATGCGATTAAAGTTTGTTAAAGATTTTGCGTATACCGACCTTTCGATGTTATATTCGAAATCTCGCAAAGTGCACGTGATTTTGATATTAAAAATAAAACGATTTAATTATTGATTTTAATATTATTAAAGGTATATGAAATCATACGCTGAAGTTGAATAAAACCTAAACCTAAACAAATTCCTAAAATAACAGTAAAAACAAAAGATTCTAACCAAAAAAATGTGATGGAAACAGTAACGCAATGCTTAATAAAAGATATGACTATTCAAACAAAATTTATACGCAAGAAAAATGACAAAGAATTTGAAGTTAGTTGCATGAAAGAAGAAAGTGTAAAAGCTGCAGAAAGATTATTATCTGGAAAATTAAAAAATTGTGATATTAAAATGGAACAACAAAACAACTCAAAAATAAAAATAGTAGGTATAGACAATGCTACTAAAATGGATAAAGAAAAAATCGAAATAGACATTAACACCAGAAATTTCCAAGCATTTAACAGCGAAGGTAAGGTTGTACATATGTACACAAACAAAAAAAACAATACCAGCACAGTACTAATCGAAGTACCCTCTGATATATATAAACATATTAGAGAAAATAAAGACAGAGTGTTCATAGGTCATCAATGCTGCAAGGCTTTTGATTTGATAAATGTGTTTCCTTGCTACAACTGCGGCAGATTTGGACACAATCGGTCCAAATGTAATGGTCCAACCATAAAGTTAATAATGGCAAAAGTACCAATATTGAATGCGTAAACTGCAGCTATAACAACGAAAAATATATAACTAACTTAACTACGGATCATCTACCAACGGACAGAATCAGATGTGTTTTATTCTAAAACAAAATAAAAAAATAAATAAACTCAACTGACTACCCAATTGCACCTGTTTTACCAGCATGGGACGTATCTAGTGCGCTTAGGATAATAGAAAAACTACAGTCTGGTTCTCTACTTTACCCAAGCTCAGTAAACAAGCAGAACATCACTCCATCCCTGGCACAACAGAGATCTACTCAACAACACCTAGATTCTCCCAGCACATCAACAAAAGAACAAGACAATGGATCAGAACATTAAACTAATAGAAGATATACAACATTATGTAATTAAACAAGAAATATCTTATAATGATATTAATTCTACATTTAAATATACGTAGTCTAAATGCAAACTTTGAAAAACTTCAAATCTTAATTAAGAGTCTCAAGATCAAACTTAAGTCATTGTATGTACTGAGGTATGGAAACTAAAACACCACCAGTATTATAAACTTAATAATTATACAATGTATTACAACTTCGGGAAAATCAACAAAAATGATGGTTTAGTGGTGTATATAAGAGAAAATGTTACACAATCAACTGAAACTATAGAAATAGGCAGACTTAAAATCTTAAACACTATAGTCTCTTTAAACAACAATAGTAACCTTGAAATAACATCAATATACAGATCGCATAGTATCAACAGTCCTGAATTTAATTTAAATCTTAAAAAAATTTTGCAACAAAAAAGAAATGTAGAAAATCATATATTAATAGGTGACTTTAATATAAATATCCAAGAATATAATTCCATAAGTATGGATTTTCTGAATAATCTTCTAGAAAAAGGTTTTCTACCTGGCTTTATAAACACTACCAGGCCATACAATATAACTACTGAGAAGGGAACATGTATTGATAATATTTTTATCAAAACTAAAACAATAGTTACAAAATGTTTTAAACTAATAACGCTTATTACAGATCATTATCCAATTTTCATAGAATTAAAAAATAGAAAACTAAATACAAATGATGTTGAAACAAATAAAAACATTTACTATTATAACAATAAAAAACTTCTCAATACTGCTAAGTTAATTGATTGGACTAAACATAAGCATACACTAGGCCTAAATACAGCTATAAATTCAATAATTGATGATATTCAACTTTGTGTAGAAAAAGCTAAATACACAAAGACCAAATTACATAACTCTAAAAAAGTACCTAGAAAAGAATGGATTACAAAGGAGATAATGATTTTATGTGAAAAAAAAAGAATTATTATATAAGAAACTAAAGAAAAATCCGGAAAATGTAGAATTAAAGACTGGATACAAAAAAATAGTCAAAACTCTGGATAAGGAAATCAAAGCTGCAAAAATAAAACATGATAAAAAATTAATAGAAAAAAATAGTAACAATCCTAGGCAATTGTGGACGTGTATAAAATAAAAAATTGGCATGAAAGGCAAAAATACAGAAAACAATATTAAACAGATAAAAATTGAAAATGATTTAATAATAAATGATAAAATTGAAATAGCTAAAAAAATGAACTCTTATTATTGTAGTTAGGGAGAAAAACTGAGTAATAGAATTAAACGACCAAATCATAGAAAAATTGAATTACCAATAAACAACTCTAAAACAATTTTTATTAGACCTACAAATGAACAGGAAGTCCAAAAAATAATTAACAATCTAAAACTAAAAAATGGCGGAATTGACCAAATAAATTTAAAAACTTTGAAAATTATTTCTACACTTGTATCCGATACATTAGCGTATATATTCAATCTTTGTATTGAGAAGTCAATCTGGCCTGACGCACTAAAATCAGCAGAAGTAATCCCAATATATAAAGTTGGAAGTAAAAATGAAATGGGTAATTACAGGCCCATATCCCTAATATCAAATCTCGCAAAAATATTTGAAAAAATAATTCATAACAGATATACTTGATTTTATCTCAAAATGTAATATAATAAGCAAAAAACAATTCGGGTTTATGAAGAACATTGGTACTAAAGACGCCTTAAGCTATATCACTAAAACAATATATAAAAACCTGGACCAAAGTAAGACTATTGCTGTTGCTTTCTTAGACCTGGCAAAAGCTTTTGACACAGTAAACTATAAATTTCTACTTGACAAGCTATATGTACTTGGGATAAGAGGGAAAGCTTTTAAACTTATTGGTAGCTACCTAAACAATAGGAAACAAAAAGTAAGGATTGGTCAATATGAAAGTGGTTTTGAAACAGTAAACACTGGTGTCCCACAAGGAACAATATTAGGACCATTACTTTTTATAATATATGTAAACGATTTACTAACAAAAATGCCTGAAAATTCTATTTTTTCATATGCTGATGATACAGCTCTAATTATTACTGGTGATACCTAGACAGAGGTGGAAAATAAAATGAATAGATACCTTGAAGAAATATCTATTTGGCTAGCATTAAATAAATTAACATTAAACATACAAAAACTGTTTATATAACTTTTGGTAACTATTACGATAGTGCACCGAAAAAAATGGAAATTAAAATAAACAATCAAATTATTGAGAGAGTTAAAAGTACCAAATATTTGGGCATCATTTTTTATTTTAATTTAAAATGGGATGAACATATAGAATATCTAATAAAAAAAACCAGATATCTAATTTTTATTTTCAACAAAATATCCAAATTCATGGGAACGAAAACTCTCAGAATTATTTATTATGCTTTTTTCATAGTATAATAAATTATGGTATTATCGCGTGGGGAGGTGCTTATCAAAACAATTTACAACTGTTACAATCTATACAAACAAAAATAATAAAAATAATAAATAAAAATACTTTTATTACAGACAACCCCTTGAATTTAAGACAACTATTCTCTTATTAAAGCATAATGTACGAATACAATAATCTGAAAGAGTTATATATTAATTCCTCCAGTAAAACCAGACACAAACTGGTATTTCCGCCAAAAACTACCAAAACTGTTAGCAATAAAAATAGCTATATTAAAGCTCATCGAGTTTTCAACAATCTACCTAATGAACTCAAGACTTTAGATAAGACTAAAAAATTAACTTCCATTAAGATAAAAGAATGGATCAGGAATAATTAATGAAACAGAATTGAATAGGAGGAACAATTAAGATTGCTTACATTACGTTTAAGTATTAGAATTCGAAACAAATACCATAGAATTAATAACCAAATATAAAATTATATATTTAACGTTATGAAAGATAAATAGAGAAATATTTTAATATTAGTTATTGAAGAATATATATCTAATGTTGACAAAGCGTTGAGATTAAAAGGGTATCGATAGCCCTATTTAATCTAACCTGTGTATGATCGTAATACTGTCGTGCACTGCGTGCTGACAGTATGTATGAGTGATGATGTGTGGTTGGAAGTTATTACTGTGTAAGTACACAGTATTATCTAACCAGTTTTTATATTTAATTTTGTTAATCAGGACCTGCGAACAGGGAATAGTAGTTTCCTCTCCAGGATTACGGCGTTCTAGTATATCATTGTAAATATATTTTGTACTTGAAATCGTCTGCAATTATTATTTTGTAACTCTTGAAATAAAAGTGACTCTTGAAAGTATAACGGGGGCAAAAAAAGGCAGTAAAACATTAACTAAAGACACGGAAAAACGTAAAAAATCTATCGTCACCATACAAAATGACGATAACCTTTGTTTACCGAGGGCTTTAGCTGTTGGCATGGCCTACCTGTTATATCAATCGGATACGCAAAATGAAAATTACTTAAAAAATTGGAGATTAGTTTGCGACAGCCGACGAGGAGCCCAGAAATTATATGCTCTCGATATTTTGAAAGCAGCCAATATAAATATTGAAAATATACCACAGGAAGGTTGTAGCTTGGAACATATTAACCTTTTTCAAAATTATCTTGTGCAAAGTAAAGTTGCAATAATTATACGTAAAAATGAAAATTTTGGTTCTGGAGGGGGGGAAGTATTGTATGACGGTCGCGAGTCCGAATTGCTATTAGACGACTCCACTATTCGCGAAATAAAGTTATTACATTTCGAACCCACCGGAACATTTTGCGTTTATTAAATCACTGCAGCAAGCTGGAGGGCTTTCAAATTTTTGCGATGTATGCAACAAATCTTACCTGTGGAAAGATTTACATAAATGTAAAGCAACTTGTCCCAGTTGCTACACACAACCTGCTTGTATTCCTGTAAATCCTAAAATTAAATGCGATTCGTGTAACAGAGACTTTGTGAATCAAACTTGTTACGAAAAACATTTAGAAGTCGGAAGTTACTCGAAAGAGAGAAGCGTGTGCACCGCAGTTCAGAATTGTTCAATTTGTAAAAAAAAAGTTACCAAAAAGTGTTCTAATTACCAGCATAAATGTGGTACATTTTATTGTAATCGTTGTCGTATTAAACACGGTTACAATGAAATGTGTTTTATACAACCGATTGTGCGTAAAATACCGACTCCCGATGTAGAAAATAATACAAAAACTAAAAAACCCGAAAATCGATTTATATTTTATGATTTCGAGACTCGTCAAGATGAAAAGTACGATGGCGATAATTCGCGTAATGTCCATATTGTAAATCTTTGCGTTGCCCAACAAGTGTGCGACTTCTGCATTAATGTAAAAAACGGTCAGCGTTGTGATTTTTGTTACGTGCTTGAATATATTTTTGATACGGAACCTATAAAACAATTCATCGAATTAACTATACGAGAAAACACCGGTTTTAAGCAAACAATTTGTATCGCGCATAATTCGAAAGCTTTCGATGCGAATTTTATACTAGAAGAAATTCTTTCTAGTAACATGAACGTCTTGTCCAACGTTTTAATGAACGGTCGAAATATTATTCTTATGTCTATTCATAAGACAAAATTCATCGATAATTTGAATTATTTTAATATAATACTTAGTGCGTTGTCGAAAGCTTTCGGATTACCGGAGAGTAATGCGAAAGGATATTTCCCTCATCTCTACAACACGCTTCAAACAAAAAATCATCATGGTGCTTTACCTGCTCCGGAAAACTATGCGCCTAATTATATGAGCACAGATGAGCGGAAATCATTTTTTAAATGGTACAACGAAAACCTGGCAGCTGGTACAACATTTAATTTAAAAAGAGATTTAATCAGCTATTGTCAAATGGATGTTGACATACTGCGTCGAGCATGCACTGTTTTTAGAAATATATTTATTGAAAAAGACAGCATATGTCCATTCACCCAATCGACAACAATAGCGTCAGCGTGCTCGCGTATTTACAGGCAAAACTTTTTGAAAGAAAAAACCATCGGTCTTATTCCCACGAATCGATATAGATTGGCTAATAATCACTCTAGAAAATCAATTGAGTGGTTGCTATGGCGTGAATATGAACGTGGAAAACAAACTTACACGCCGCTAGGTATCGAGAGTACGTGTTGAATGAGGGATTTAAGGTCGATGGTTTTTTAGAGGTCGCTAAAGACCAGTCGACATTCGCGATATTCAAAGGCACCGTCTTTGAATTTCAAGGATGTTACGTACATGGTTGTCCATCTTGTTTCAAGGAAAATTACGACATCGTTCGGTCGCCCAATGCATGAGTGTCATAAAAAATCTCGAAAAATTACAGGAGTTTCGAGATTTGGGCTATAAAGTGGAGACGATTTGGGAGTGCGAGTTTGAACATATGAAAATCTCGCAACCACAAATTTTAAATGTTTTAAAAGATCACCCGCTTTTATCAAAAATTAAATTAGATCCACGTGACGCTTTTTTCGGTGAGCGAACAAAAAACTTTGTGACATATATTGCACAGCATAGAGAGAAAATCAGATATACGGATATATGCTCTTTATATCCATATATCTGTAAAACTGGTAAATTTCCCCTAGGACATCCAGAAATTTTTATAAAATCTGAATGCCTAAAATTAACTGGTCAAAATTATAAAAATTTTCATAAATTAAATGGACTTGTGAAATGTAAAATCTTACCTCCACGGGATTTATACATCCCCGTATTGGCCGTTAAAATGAGATGTAAATTACTTTTTCCGCTTTGCTGAACGTGTTGTGAGGCAGAGAATTTCGACGAGTGTACCCACGAAAATCGAAATATGCGCGCACTCGAGGGCACGTGGGTATCCGGCGAAATCAATAAAGCGTTAAGTATGGGTTATAAAATATTAAACATTTACGTAATCTGGCAGTATCAAATAACTCAACTAGATGCCAAAGGAAATGGTGGTCTTTTTGGTGAATACATAAATAGTTTTATTCAGCTAAAACAACAAGCAGATGGGTGACCTGCTGAATGTACCGACGAGGAAAAAAAACGCAAGTACATCGTACAGTATAACGAAAAAGAAGGCGTTTTACTCGATTACGAAAAAATTGATAAAAATCCAGGACTTAGAGCTGTAGCAAAGCTCTGCTTGAATTCATTTTGGGGTAAATTCGGACAGCATGATAATTTACCGCAAACTGAATTCGTTAAATGCAGAAAAGAGCTGTTAAGCTTTATTATTGCTAAAGATAAGGAAATTACAGGTATGCTTCTCATCGCTGAGAATATTATATGTATTAATTGGATACACAAAGATGATTCCATAAAAGGTGGTAGCCATACTAATATTGCAATAGCTGCTTATACAACAGCTCAAGCGCGACTCGTTCTGTACGAATATCTAAGCAAATTAAATAGGAGATTGTTATACACAGACACAGATTCGGTCATCTTCGTAACAAATGAAAACTCATCGGATACCTACGAACCGGAGTTAGGCACGAGGGTAGTTCAATAAGTCTTTAGAATAAAGTATAAAAACAATTTTTTTTGGGTAAATTTTTTTTTATTCTTCAACATAATCTCCTTGGAGCTCTATACACTTGGTCAATCGCTTTTTAAGTTTTTTTAATCCTTCAGAAAAGTGCGTTTTCGGAAGTTCCTCAAAATAAGCACTTACAGAGGCAATGACGTCTTCGTTGTCCGTAAATCTCTGTCCATCTAGCCATTTTTTCAAGTTTGGAAATAAGAAAAAGTCACTGGGGGCTAAATCTGGTGAATACGGTGGGTGTTCGACCAATTCGAATTTTAGTTCTTCAATTTTAGCCATTGAAACGAAGCATGTGTAATCTCGGGCGTTGTCGTGATGAAAGAGAATTTTTTTTCTCGCCAAATGTGGTCGTTTTTTTTTAATTTCTTCTTTCAGCTGCTCTAATAATGATGCATAATACTCACCAGTAATTGTTTTACCCTTTTCCAAGTAGTCAATACGTATAATTCCACGTGCATCCAAAAAAACTGTAGCCATAACCTTACCAGCTGACTTTACGGTCTTTGCCTTCTTTGGAGCTGGTTCGTCTGTGGAAATCCACTGTTTGGATTGTTCCTTTGTCTCAGGAGTGTAGTGGTGTATCCATGTTTCATCCACAGTCACAAATCGACGAAAAAATTCCTCAGTATTCCGACTTATGCGCGCCAAAAGAGCCTCAGAGGCGACCACTCTATTGCGTTTATTCTCAGCTGAGAGCAAACGCGGCTCCCATCTTGCCGATAGCTTTTTCATGCCTAATTTTTCATGTAGAATTGAAACAACTGCACCTATAGATATCCTTGTGGCCTCAGCTAACTCACGCACTTTTAATCTTCTATCCTTCAACACCATATCGTGGATTTTATTGATGATTTCGGCAGTAGTTGCTTCTACGGGTCTTCCTGAACGTGGTTCGTCACTTATTGATGTACGACCACGCTTAAATTCATTTACCCAGTTATAAACCGTTGCTAAGGCAGGGGCAGATGTGCCATGAACTGAGTCCAATTCATTTTTTATCTCATATGGAGTTAAACCCTTTAAATGAAAATGTTTAATTACCGCTCTGAACTCGTTTTTTTCCATTTTTCTTAACAAGCAATTTTTTTTTTCAATTGGTTATAAAAACACGTAAACTCAGAAGATGTGGACTGTGACTGCACCATATATCTAGTCGGGAGTGGTGCTGACTGAAAACAGATGATTTGGAGCGATTCGCGCGCCATCTGTTGGTCATTCTAAAGACTTATTGAACTACCCTCGTAATTTTTTAGGACAAATGACAAATGAGCTTGCGTCGTATGGCAACGACGCTTACATTACACATTTCTTATCTGGCGGACCAAAGTTTCACAGTTATAGAGGCATCTCTTCAAGTAATAAGACTTTCGAATGTTGCAAAATTAAGGGTATTCGCTTAAATTACCACAACAGTCAATACATTCATTTTAATAGTATGCTTAGTCTTATAAAAAGAGAAATAGATTCCATTAAATTATCGTTTAAGAGTTTTCGGAGAACCGCGACTTTCGATGTTGTGACGTCTGACCAGAAAAAGTCATGTGAAATAGTCCTCTCCAAAGGCGCTTCTTTTCCGATGGAACTTCACTTCCATTTGGTTATAAAATTACATAAAGTTTAAGATTTATGTATGCGTGTGTTATCTATGTAGATAATTTTTCTCAAAACAATATATATTTGTATTTTTATTTCTATGTATATTATTTAAACCTTACATAAAGCAGGATGAAGTAAATATTAAACGGATTATTTATTTTAAAAATATAAAAATACTCCTTCCTTTGTTTTTCAATTTTATCAGATGTCGTAAAAAGAAGATCTGAAACCCCTCCAACCCTTATGTTTTCACAACTGGTAAGGATTTACGATAAGCCCCACCATCGCATTCTATTTTTGAGAAAAAATCTTTTGTACACGAAATTTGATTATTTTTCTTCCCTACTTCCTTCTCCTTACTCCTTTTTTCCTTTCATACACCTACAATAACATGTATAAAAAATTTATTATACTTTAAAAACGTAATAAAATAATATCTCAATATTTGTTATTTGAATAAAAATAAAAATAATACCTAACTGTATTTTAAAATAAACACTCTCTCTCTCTCACTCTCTCTCTCTCACTCTCTCTCTCTCCCTCTCTCTCTCCCTCGGTCCGTCCGTCGCGCGTCTGCTAGGTGCACCTGCTCGTGTTTTGGCTCCTGCATTTACACCGCACTCTGCTGCCTCCTGCGCCTGTGAGCCGGTCTGTTGTGGTGCCTGCACAGTGGAACATTCCAACCATAGCTGTGATAATAAATCACAGCTTCCACTGGTCCATCGGCACAGTTTTCAACATCCAAGCAACAACACCCGGCCAGGTGTTTTTTGAGGTTAAGAGAGGTGAATACGGCAGAGTGGCGGGAGCCAAGCACGAAGCATAATCCAGAGGTACCACTTCATTCTGGACACACAGCACGCAGCGCCATACTATCAAGGCGCCATCTGCCGACTCGAACTACAACTACGTGACCACCGAGGCGACACCTGCTGCATCCTAGACACACCATCAGTACCTTCCACGACTCATCTTTGTCGCCACTAACACCATGGTCGACAACTGCGCCATCTGCGGGGAGGTTCCTAGGAGCAGCAACTCGCTACGTAAGTGCTGCATATGCGATATTACTTACCATCCGGCGTGCAAGCCTCTTGCAGTGCTTACCCGCGTACAAAGGAATGCATTGCAGCTACATACTAAAGCGGTAGCGTGCCAGGCATGTATCGACTCGAAGAGGTCGATGTTCGAGTCGGCAGTCGCGCGCGCGACGAACGCCAGCAAAAATATGAGTGGGAAAGAGAAGGAGCTAGCCGCGTCCACTCCGGCCAATAAAAGGCCTGCAACAGCTGCTCGCACCAATCAGGCGAGCAAGGCCGCGCCCACCAACTCCTCACTCTCTCCGTTGCAGGGGCTAAGCCCCGCCCCCACCAGCAGCCTACTCCGGTTGGCCTCACAGTCTCCTGTGACGTCACTAGGCCCGCCCATTTCCAGTATAGGAGCAGAGCACAGTGGGGAATCCCCGAGTGACGTCACGGCCAAGAATGCGGACCGAGCTAATAATACTTCACAGTCCTCCTTCTCCAAAAATAACAGCAGTATTAATGATATAAATGCGTCAGTCATCCGTATGCTAGATAGTACCGCGTTAAAAAAGGGAACAACGGTCTCCTGCCTAGTGGAGTACGCGAACTCTACTTCAAGAAACATTGATAATGCACTTGCTAGACATTGCACCTCTATTGAAGGCAGATTGGAGGCAATTGTAAATAGGCTAAATACGTTACCAGCAGTACATACTTTAGCACTTTCAATTGACTCTAAGCTGCAAAAAATTGAGGAAAAACTGTCGAAACAACACTCCCAGCTGGAGGAGATGAAAAAGGAGAAGCAAGTGCTTTATCAAGAAATAGATAACCTAAAAATTAAAAATAAAAAATTACATGATAATAACGTAGAAACGAACACTTTATTGACCAATACAGAGGTACATTACAATATGTTAATTGATAAAATTGATAATCTAGAGCAGACAAATCTCGAGTCACAGACTAAAATTGATAATCTTGTATTAAACACTTTTGAAAACGATTTCCTAAATTTAACAAATAAAATCAATAGAGTTGAACTTGACAACAAGGAAATAATAACAAAAATAGAAAAAATAATAACAAAAGAAGATTTTACCTCTGTATATACTACTACTATTGAGAAAATTGAAAGAAATGTTGAGAACATCCAAAAAGATAACAAACTCATACTAAATAAAATAGAATTCCAAAAAATCGCAGTACTACCCAGTACACAAAACAATACCGTTTCTCTTATAAGTACAAAAAAATGTAATACTGCTAATAATAATGCGTCTGCTACGAATAGTACCTTACTTGACAATTATAGTGATATAAGCGAAACAATTGACAATTGTGAAAGCAATAATGACGGGTTTATCCAGATTGTAAATAGTAGAAATAAAATGTCTAGGCGTTTGAACAAGTATAATAACGACAATGCTGACGCTGCGGCATCACCTGCACGAAGCACGCGGGTGCAAACGATTGATGGGGGGACAATGCACAGTAAAAACATTAAAAGCGGTAATACGGAGCTCATTATTTCAAACATTTTCGACGGTGATGTCTCTAAGCGTGTTGACGTCGCACACGCGATACTGTGTCGTGTCCTTCCATCAACACAAAAAATTGATATAATAGGCACACGCCTGCTTCGGTCAGAAGAATCGACAGCTGCGGCATTAGCAGATACAAACAGCGAACGTAGAAGGTCACCATGGGTTGTTACCCTTTCCAGCAGTGCGTTAGGCGAGAGAATAATGCGAGCCAAAAAGCTTATCACTGGCTTTCATGCTAGAGATGTCGACATTGCAGCTCTTGACCAGGACACAAGGGATGGGATTATAAATGGGAAAATTTTTATAAATGAATTGTTAACAAAAGAATGTTTTATTAAATATAGAAGTCTCAAGGCCCTTGCGATGAGACTTAATTTTAAATATGTTTGGCATAGAGGGGGCCGTTTCCTGGTGAAGAGGCGCGATGGCGATGTCTCTCATGAATTTTCATCTGCGGCTGATTTACAGACAATTGTGGCATCATATGCCATTAATCAACCATCTCAAACTGTAAATACTGAAAAAAAAACTGTTGATAATGAAATCGAAATTGATAATAATGTAATTCCGTCAACTGCTGCAAAAAATTGACTATCCGCAGACACTGCTGGGGGGGTTCACTGTAAGGGACTGAGGGCAGGTTTTGTCAATGTTACCTCACTGAAGGGGCACATTGGCATGATTAAACAACACCTTTCAGCTCGTCCTACCTACCATCTCTTTGGGGTTGCTGAGTCGCACCTTGACCCTGATGTTGGGAGTGATCTCATTCAGATCGATGACTACTCACTACTTAGACTTGATCGCAACAAACTAGGAGGCGGGCTAGTCCTGTACATTCATAACACTTTCAAGGCAAATTTACTAAGCAGTTCTCCAACAACACAGGAGGGCAGACCATTTATACCTGAATATTTAATGTGCAGTGTTCAGCAGGGCAGCCTTCCCCCCGTCTTTGTTGCTTTAATATACAGACCACCACACGTACCGTTTTTACAGGGCTCGGACTTAATAGACAAACTGACGATACATACTCAAGACTTTAGTCACAAAATTATTATGGGAGATCTGAATGCGAACCTACTCGGAACGTCAGCCGATGCGAAATTTGTTAGACGGTTGGCTGATGATCTTAACCTTCAAATAATTGATCATGGTGCGACTCATCATCTCACGGATTCTCACACGTGGATTGATGTGATCTTGACAGATAATAATGACGTTGTACTGAGCAGGGACAATCGGCCGGCGCCTTTTCCCAGTCATCATAACATCATAGAGGTCGAGATTGGGGTCGAAACTGCTGCATCCCCTGTGGTTGAATCATTCAGCTACAGGGATTTTAAGTCGATCCAGCAAGACGACCTCCTGTCTCGCCTAGCTGACTGTGATTGGTCGCGGATCGATGGTCCCGCGGCGAGTGTTGACAGTCAATTAGAGTGCCTCAGTGTCAACCTCATGGCTGTGATAGATAAAATTGCACCGTTAAAAGAATTCATACCGAAAAAGAAAACAAATCCACCATGGGTTGATGCTGAACTAATACATCTTTACAAAAAACGTGACTCCGTACGAAGACGCTATTCGAGGACCAATGACGACAGACTGTGGCGGGAGTATCAGGGCCTTGCAGCTGAAGCTGAATTACGAACGAAGGAAACAAGGGAAAGATTTTTACAAAATAAAATTTCTGAAGCGATTAATAATAAGAAAGATATCTGGAAAGAGCTCAAGGCTCTGGGCCTTCTGCCAAAGACAAGAGAGGAGCTTCATGGTTTCTCACCGGAAGAGCTCAATGCCCACTTTGCAGGGGTGTCGATCTCCCAAAATGAGGGTGATGAAGAACTTGACAGCGTCCTGACCACTGCCAGTGATGACGGTTTTGTTTTCCGAGAAGTCAGCTTCTCGGACGTGGTTCTGGCTGTTGCCCACTTCTCATCACAAGCCAGAGGGGAAGACGACATTCCCCAAAGTATAGTGGCTAAGGCTCTTCCGTTTGTGGGAGATCATATTGTTAAGATCTTTAACTCCTCTCTGTCCAGTGGCATTTTTCCGGGAGCTTGGAGGGGAGCTCGGTTGGTGCCTTTGAAGAAGAAACCTGTCCCATCTACGGTGTCAGATTTCCGACCAATTGCCCTGCTGAGTTTCCTTTCTAAGGTCCTTGAAAAGATCGTACACGACCAAATAACCAACTTCTTACGAGAAAATAATACTTTGGACCCGATGCAGACTGGTTTTCGACAGAATCACAGTACACAGACAGCACTACTGAAACTGACGGAGGACATAAGATCAGGCATTGACAACAACAAAAAACTATTGACTATTTTGTTAATGTTTGATTTTAGCAAAGCATTCGACACCATCTCACACACTAAACTGCTGCGTAAGCTGATGCGCATGGGATTCTCCAGGAGTGTTCTCCTGTGGCTTAAGTCATATATTATGGGGAGACGACAGAAAGTCGTCACAATCACAAACGGGGATTCAGGTTGGCTAACCACCAATCTTGGCGTTCCACAGGGCTCAGTCCTGGGACCCCTGCTTTTCAGCCTGTACATAAACGACTTACAAGACGCACTCGACTTAGATGGTGTCGAACACATACTTTACGCTGACGACTTGCAAACCTACACACAAGTGACCCTGAAAGGTCTTCGTGATGGTATCGGTCGCATGTCGGCTGTAGCACAAGCAGTGTCGAACTGGGCAACGTCAGCTGGCCTGCGTCTCAATGTCGGCAAGACAAAGGCGATCATTTTTGGATCTGATCACAACATCAAACAGGTTCAGAGCCTCGACTTGCAAGGCATTGAGATACAGACCGGCGTACACGTTCCCTTTGTCGATACAGTCACCAACCTCGGCGTGGTGATGGACGGAGGGTTGACATGGAAGCCGCAACTGAATGCGGTCAGTAGAAAGGTAAATAGGGCTCTGTATAGCTTAAAACTTTTCCGTTCAAGCACCACAGAGATACTGAGGAAGCAGCTGGCATGTGCACTGGTACTACCTCACTTAGATTATTGCTCAGTGGTTCTTCTTGATGTGTCAGGGGAGCTCCAGACACGACTACAACGTCTGCAGAATGCATGTGTGAGATACATATGTGGTGTTAGGCGGGATGAGCATATCACCGCCTACAGGAAAAAACTGGACTGGTTAGATTTGAAGGTGAGGAGGGAGTATTTTATGGGGCTGCTGCTTTACAAAGCGGTTGTCATGCGGCAGCCACCGTATCTTACTGCCCTCTTTGAAAAAAACCAGGCCAGGACTTCAAGTAGGGGTGGTATGAAAGAGCTCTCGGTTCCGGGGTCGCGCACCGATAAGGGCCTTTTTTCATTCAGAGTTCAAGGTGCGCACCTCTGGAATTCGCTCCCGAGCAGTGTGAGGTGCCTGCCATCTTTTTGTAAATTTAAAACGGCGTTTAGCAGGCACCTTAAACAATTACATGGTGAGGAGTACGTTCAGAGATAAAAAATGAGTCGATTATATATTTAGGCTTTTTATTTATTTAAATTATTTATTTATTAAAACTTATTTATTTATTTATTTAACTTATTTATTTATTTAAATTTATTTATTTATTTATTTAATTTAATTATTTATCTTGTTTATTTATGTATTCGACGTATTTATTTATTATTTTATTTATTTATTTATTAAATATTTTTAGTGTTAATTAAGTGTGAATGTATTTATTAGCGTGATTGTTAAAGTGTTATGAATGAGTGTGTTTTAAGTTTGGACGTGATAGTGTACGCAAAGATTTAGCAAAGTATGTGTATGTTTTCTTATTTATATGTTATCTTTATTGTATTTATTTTTTATTCTATGTATTATTATTTTTTTTGACGAAGCGTTTTATGTGATATTTGACTGTGACTAGTTCATTGCATTTAGATTTTATAAACTGACGAACTGATAAAGTGAATTATTATTTTAATAAGAAATATGCAATAAGTGAAAGTAAGATAACAATTATATTAAACCGACTGACATTTTTTTAATTATAAATACAACTACATGTACATGAAATTGTAAGATTTTGTCTTCTGACGAATAAAAAGTATATCTATCTATCTATCTATCTATCTATCTCTCTCTCACTCTCTCTCTCCCTCTCTCTCTCTCTCTCTCTCTCTCTCTCTCTCTCCCTCTCTCTCTCTCTCTCTCTCCCTCTCTCTCTCTCTCTCTCTCTCTCTCTCTTTCTAAGCGGAAACCAATCCTATCATCTATTCGGTGTAGCTGAAACGTGGCTGGACGGTGAGAAGTCCGATGATTCCATTCAGATCGATGGTTACTCGATTGTGCGGGAGGATAGAAATGTCCATGGTGGGGGTGTGGCGCTTTATGTCCGCGACAATTATAGGGTCAAAGTTCTTGCTGTGTCAAGTACTCATGGACCAGATAAACCCAATCAGTCTGAATACATCATGTGTGAGATACAGCATAGAAGCAAGGAGCCTGTTTTAGTGGCGGTCATCTACCGGGCCCCCACTATCGCATTTCTGAAGAACTCGGATCTTGTCGACAAGCTGAGAGAGTATTGTGACGCTTACAGTCACAAAATCATAATGGGTGATCTGAACGCGGATTTATTGGCTGACAGTGATGATGCGAAGTTTGTTCGCAAACTTGCGGCTGAACTGTCACTTCAGATCGTCCAGCATGGAGCGACTCATCATACCGACACGTCGCACACATGGCTAGACGCTATACTAGTGGACTGCAACGATACAGTAGTCGACAGCAACAACTTCGACCCGACCTGGCCTAGCAAACACAACGTCATCGATCTGGCCATAAACGTCTGAGCTCCTACTTTGTGTGATACTCCTTTCACATATAGGGACTACAAAAGTTTAGATCCACAGGAGTTGCAGTCCCTTTTATCTAGCTATGATTGGTCAGCTTTTTACGAACAAGATGTCGACTTAAATACAGCGTTGGACTGCCTTAATTCCAACTTATTAAATGCGATTAACAACTTAGCTCCATTGAAGCGAGTCAACCCTCGCAAAGGCAGTCCACCCTGGATTGATGATGAAATTTATCAATTAAACAAAAAACGAGACGCCACGTACAGACGATACAAAAGTACTGGCGATGGGCGATTTCACAGTGAGTTCGTTAAATTACGCAATGAATCTTTATTTAGAAGAGAGCAAGCACGGATATCGTATTACCAAGGAAAACTGCTGGGTAAACAGCAGAGTGATATCTGGAAAGAATTGCGCCATTTGAGACTCCTACCCAAAACCAGAGGAGGGTTGCGCGGGATCACGGCGGAGGAACTTAACACCCATTTTGCGGGAGTTTCAATCTCAACAAATGAGGATCCCACCTCAATTGAGAATCTAGTAGCATCTGCCAGTGACGATGGGTTTAAATTCAAACCTATCGGGCTAGCAGATGTTATACTTGCGGTAGCGCATTTTTCCTCGCAAGCGAGGGGTGAGGATGACATCCCGCAGAGTGTGGTGGCAAAGTCATTGCCGGTCATTGGGCAACACGTGGTGAACTTGTTCAACTCTTCTCTGAAAAAGGGCGTATTTCCGGACCTATGGAAGAAAGCACGAGTCGTGCCGCTGGGCAAGTGTACTACACCATCGTCGGCGTCGGACTTTCGTCCTATTGCACTGCTGTGCTTTCTTTCTAAGGTTCTGGAGAAAATCGCTCATGACCAGATCCTGGAGTACATGACTGAAACTAAGCACCTTGACCCTATGCAGTCCGGCTACAAGAAGAACAACTCAACACAGACTGCTTTACTCAAACTGACAGACGATGTAAGGACAGGAGTTGACAAGAGACTAGTGACTTTACTGTTACTGTTTGACTACAGCAGGGCTTTTGACACAATCTCGCCAGCTAAGCTCTTAGCAAAGCTGCGAGCTCTGGGGTTCTCCAGGCATGCATTAATCTGGATTAAATCGTACATTTTAGGGAGAAAACAAGCTGTCGTTGAACGCTCTGACACCAAGTCACCTTGGTTGTCAACAAATCTTGGAGTGCCCCAGGGATCTGTGTTAGGGCCCTTGCTCTTCTGTCTGTACATCAATGACATAAAAGAACTGTTTGTCGAGCTTAATAAGGAATTAAAAACGGACGACCCGCGACGAGTGAGACATATATTATACGCCGACGACCTTCAGATCTACATCCAGATCCACCCTGACAGCATCGATGAAGGGGTGGAGATATTGGGTTGTGCTGCGCAAGCGGTTACTGATTGGGCAGATGGTTCATTACTCAGACTGAATAAGACCAAGACTAAAGCTATCATTTTCGGCTCTTGTAAATACATAAATAGTCTTGAGTCACAAGGTTTGCCGGAAATCAGTCTGGGAGATGGCGTCTCTGTTCCTTTCTCGCCGACCGTCACAAGCCTGGGTGTTATACTTGATTCTAAACTCACGTGGAAGCCACACGTGGACATGGTCGCAAAAAAGGTTAATAGAGTACTGTATAATTTGAGATTTTTTAGAAAGTATACCACTCAGGATCTGCGCAAGCACTTAGCAATGTCCCTTGTTTTTCCGCATGTCGACTACTGCTCTCTGGTGTATCTGGATGCGTCACTCGAACCTGCAAAACTCGTGCGTGCGATACGTGATTGGTGCTAGGAGGGATGAGCACATCACCCCTTACAGGGAGGAATTACAGTGGACTCGGGTGGACTCTCGAAGAGCCGTTTTTATGGCGATAACCATCTACAAGGTTCTTCGGACAAAAGAGCCAGTCTATCTCGAGCCGCTTTTCAAAAAGAACGAATCGAAACGCCCTGTAAGAGGTGAGGTTAAAGAACTCTCTATTCCGCAGATGCGTACTGAAACTGGAGTAAAATCTTTTCAAGTACAAGGTGCGCATTTGTGGATATCACTCCCTTCACATATACGAACGTTACCATCATTAAAAGTCTTCAAGGTGGCGGTCAATAAATATTTTGCATGCTTGGATTAATTGTCATTGTTGATTTTTCTATTTTCGTATTTGTTTAATTTTTTGTGATAACTTATCTTGTATTGTTAAATTCAAATTCATTGATATATTTATGTATTTTCATTTATTTATTTTATTTTTAATCAATCAACAAAATAATTTTAAAGAGTATGCATGTATTTATTAGTATGAATGAAAACAACTGTTAATGTATGTATGCAATTTATCCAATGACTGATAGATATAATAAGAACGATGTAGAGATCATGACTTTTTTTTGACAACGAAGTGCAATACTTTATGTACCTGACGTCGCATATGTGCAATTATTTTAGGTTAAGTAACAATATGATATTAAATTTTAAGTGAAAAGACATGTATCAAATGTTTTGTAAATATTTACAAATAAATATTATATCTATGTATCTCTCTCTCTCTCTCTCTCTCTTTCTCTCTCTCTCTCTATCTTTCTCCAACAGCTTCACCGTATACGAGTATTAGAGGTGAGCATTATCTCCAGATGTGGATTATGTAACAGCCCACCAACTACCCACTAGAGCCGCGCTTTTCGTTCTTCAAACTTTAAAGATCTCTACAGCTCGAAACACATCTCTTCACCACTAACTTCTTTCTTCTACAAGTAAAAAGAAAAAAGAAAAATGGAGCACTAATGCACAAGTCTATACCAGGTACAGATTGTTTTTTATAATTAACGTATATCGTACGATATTCTTCGGATAATAAACATAATTTAATATATATTTTTTAATTTGCAGCCATCAGAATCCCGTAGTGTGAGTCTATGCCTAGTCAGAGGCGTAAGCAGAATGGAGGATTCGCTTCGCGAACTACAGGAGATGATACAATTCAATAGGGTATGTATACAAATAAATGTTATTTAATAATTCTATTTCTTTTGCTCTAATTAATATTTTTTTTTCTTTTATTACTGCAACGAACTACGCGGAACAAAAGTAGACGATTTAGGGTACTTACACCCAGCGAAGTAAATAGAAAATACGAAGAAAACGAGGATAAGGTACCTGTATTATATTATATTTAAAAATGATGCTTTTAATTTTTATTTTATCTATCAAATATTTCTTTTTTGATTGCAGAAAAAATCGCAGAATGGAAAAGCTATGCATCGGAGACAGCTATCAAAGATGATGGACAAAAACTCAGTTTTTGTAAGTAATTCAACTTTTTAAAAATAATTTAACATATTATTTTATGCAATATTTACATATACTAATATATTTTTATTAATTTATGTTTCAGAGTGAAGCAACCAGAGTAGAGCGTTTGGAATACGACGCAATACGGCATCGGACGCGTAAATTACGCGAGGTACTACAGTTGGAGTTAGTGTGCAAGTGCTCAAAGTGTTTAAATATGTCGCATTAGGTTAATGTTTGTTTAAATTTTAAAGGGAAAAACTAGTAATTCAATGTAAAAAAAAGTGTGAACAATATAATTTTTAGTTAAAAATATATTGTTTTTATTGAAATAACCTCACATATTAAGCGCGAAAAGGTGATGATGTGCTAGTAAGAATGTTAGGTGCAGTGCACGATTTTTGTGTCAGCGTGAGAGAGAGAGTGAGAGAGACAGAGAGAGCGCAAGTGAAAGAGAGAGAGAGAGCGAGAGAGAGAGAATGAGTTCACGCTATAATCCCTACCCGCACGAGTGCATGCATTAGAGAGAGAGAGAGAGACAGAGAAACTACGCCATCGGCAGCACAGCCTGCCCCCCACACAACTGCAAGAGAGAGAGAGCCCGCGCTATAACATAGTGCCGTATGAGTGCGAGCGAGAGAGAAACTACGCCTACGACTGCGTCTGCTTCCACCCGCATGTGCGCTATAGAGAGAGAGCACACGCCATACCATACCCTGTATGAGTGCGAAGGAGAGATAAACTACGCGATCGGCAGCACAGCCTGTCTCCCACACAAGTGCAAGAGAGAGAACCCGCGCTATAACATAGTGCTGTATGAGTGCGAGAGGGAGAGAGAGAGAAACTACGTCAGCGACTGCTCCGGCTTCCACCCCCCACGCGCGCTAAAGAGAGAGCACACGCCATACCATACCCTGTATGAGTGCGAGGGAGAGAGAAACTGCACCAGCGTCAGTGTCGGCTTCCTTCTCCCGCGAACGCTAGAGAGAACGTACGCCATAACACACCCCGGCATAAGTGCGAGAGAGATACCGTCGGAGTGCGGGTAGGCAGCGCCATAGACACCTACCCCATGCGTATGACCGAGACCGACAATCTGACAGGATGCGAGTAGGGGCTCGCTATAACCCATTATCACATGGGCGCGAGAGAGACAGCCATACGTGGTGGGGAGTATACGCCATAGACCAGTCACCACATATGCCTTCGCGGCGTTACGTCACCGTCTCGCCATAGGGGGGTATACTCTACTAACAAATACCGAAAAAAGTGCGTTATTTAAAAATTCTGCAAAAATTATACAAAGCTTCAGACCATATTCTAACTAGTCTAGATTTAAGGAAATATGAAAAACTAAATTTTAAGATTTTTTATTTTGAACAAAATTTTGGCGTTTTTCTAGAAACTTAATATCACAATATATCAGAATGCATGAGATCATAAAATATCACAATAGGGTCTAAATTTTTTTTTTATATATCTTACCTTATTTTGACCAAAAAATGTTCCTACACTATTTTCCAAAAGTCCCTAGTTTTTTAATTAAAAATAAACAATGTTGGCATAATCTCAAAATATTAAACAAAATCGCATTTTTCAACCTTTAATTGCCCTTGACATATAACACCTTAGAGTCTGAAAATTTGTCTACATACTCTGGGTACACATACCAACATTTTTGTAGAGTTTCAGACATTTTTATTTTTGGACATGCTCACTTGACATGGAACCACCCATATATAAAACTAACAGGATTTATGGATGCATTAGAACCAGGAAGAACGTCTCACTCTTGGGTATTTAGTTGGAGTATTTTAGTATAGTAGTAAGAATACTAAATCAGTGTTCCAAAAGTATTTAGTACCGGGATCAGTATTTTGAAGAAAGTGACTCTAGCTGGTGCTCCATAAACCCCTATATATATAATTAATGTTTATGGCTGTTCATTACATTTAAATTTTATTTATATAAATGTGCAGGATGTGTTTGATTGGTAAATAATGCAAACGAAGAAGCACATGTTATTCTTCGCAAACGAATAAGCACATGTTACGAGTATTCTTCGCTTGAAAAATGTATATAGAAGAAAAAAGTCAATTCGTGCTACGTGTAATTTTCTACCAGGGTTTTTATTATATTATAAAATTATTATTTTTAAATATAATCATTGTTTCCACACCACTTTGCAGCAGATAATTCGCCGCGTTCTTTTTAAATTTAGATACTATACGTAATTTTTAAGTGGTATCTCCGATAGGCCATATTTATTAAATCAAGCATATGTGTTAATATGCGCATATAAGTAAAATAAAACTTTTTTACAATTTCATAATTGCGCAGGAAATTAATCTATGGATAATAAATTAATTAAATTGCGCTGCTAATCAAATTTTATATAATACATATTCAAATTATACGTAAAAATATATTTACATGAATTCATAAAAACATATTATAAGAAAACGTTTGCATACACGTACTATATGTATTTAAGGAAAAGTGTGGATAACATTTTTCGGAAGATTATGTGCGTTGTGTATTGGTTAAAATAAGTAATATAGTTTATTAAGAAATTTAAACTATTTAATGATACACTTCGTTATGATATATATATTCACAAGAAAGAATAAGCGCGTCGTTTCTCTGAGTCGTATTCACAACGAGTGAATCGCACAGCAGCTGGGTCCAGCTAACTCTGTGCGTAATATTAGGGGAACCTTAAAACAACTGTCACGTACGCTAGCTTGCGTCCGTGCCGCCGGACACAGGTATCCTGTGTCCAGCGGATAGGCTCGCATGCGATGCTGACGCTGCATGCTCGTCTTCGCGCACCGACTTCGCGGTGCACTGCGAGCGCATCTTTTCCCAGTTCGGCCTGAGCTGAGGAGCGACACACACCTCTCTTTAATACATTAATAAACACACTTTTCCCCCGAACTCCTTGCCTCGTATTCTTTCTCGCACCTATCACTCCAACCACCGAAGAACTACGAAGCTTAATTGCGCCCGTGCAAATAACGTGAAGTTCGTCGACACTCACACACCCACGCACGGCAACTACCCCGTCCGTAACAACTTGGCATCCCTTGTGGTTTCGTGTGTGTGGCACACGAGTGGTTTTGAAACTGTAATTTGTGCAATTAGAAAAGTGAGATATATACGGTGAGCAAGTTCAAAAAAATTACTGAAGAGCAAGAAACGACAAGCAGCCTTTCGAGCAGCCCTTTCGTCCGAAACGTTCGACCAGGGACGAGAAGGACGTGCAGGACTCTCTCCATCCAGGAGCATAGGCGAGAAGGACGTGCGGAGGCAGCCTTGACTGAGACGTGTATACACGGGAAGAACGAACGGACCTACGTTTGCTCAATTACGGCGAATATGTTCGGCCCGCTTTTTGTTTAGTTACTAGGAGTGATGCTCGTGTAAGTACTTGTAAATTAATTAGAATTATTGTCCTCCGTGGGTATATCGCGTCCGGAAATTTATGCACACACTTTTAATATCGCCAGTGTTGAGGCAATACTCATCGTTGAAATTTAATTACCGTTAATCAGAATCATTATTGAATTAACCGCGAGGCATTTGAGTTAAGAGCAATATGTCGCTGACTAACCTTTTTAGCCCCAAAAGTGGAAAGGATAAACGTCAATCTGGCTCATCCAGCAAAAATGCGAGCGAGTCTAGTTTTAATAGCGATGTGGAATTAGTAGAGGTCACAAACCACGAGATGCAAGCTCTTTTTGCACGGCTGACGCCACGGGAGCGGGCCTTAATTGTAGGAGGGTGGCCGCAGCAAAGGTACAGTGTGCCGGCGGACATGCAGTCGGTTAGTACGCAGGAGGCAGGAGCGGCTGCCGCCGGTCAAAATAATGCCCTTGATGCTCCCAATAACTCTGGTACGCTCAAAAAGACCAACGTGCAAAGTCTACGCAAACACCTGTAGATACGTTTGCCCGGGATCTCGATAGGGATAAAGCGCAGCGATTTTCTCTCAATCCCGAGAAAAAGATAAATAACGCGGTTGACGACATCGATATACGCGTCGCCGAGAGCATCTCGCACATACAGCCGACTACATCCGCGCGTTCCACGCAGATAACGCCTACCTCTTTTATTGACATGTTAGAAAGGGATCGTAATTTAAAGTATGACAGGGGTATAAATTCGCGTAATGAACGGGCCCTTAACACAACGGACCTCGAACCGATACGAGTCGCGAACAAGACGGCAGCCACGCAGACTAGCTGCTGGCCCACACAGCAAATCGCCGTGTCCCAAATTGCACTAGCGAGTACTCAAATTACACCCACGGCTTCACATCCTATACGTGTCACGTGGGACAACAATGTTACACAATATACATGCCTCCCCCAGCACTCCCCCGTATCGAGTAGTGTGGCACAGGAAGCTAATGCGTATTCGCTAGGACGCCGGGATTTTTCGAATGTGGAAATGTCTGTACCTACTCGGAATCTAACAATATCAGATAGCAATAATGCAATGTGTGCGCGTGGAAATAATCTAACATTTTCGCACGCGCTAAATTTAATCCCGCAATTTGACGGTAATCCCGACAAACTAAATCTTTTTTGTATAGCAGCGCGTCAGGTTAGGGAAATGTTTGGCTCGCAGCAGGAGAAATGTTTGTTGTTAGCGATTGCGAGTAAATTGATTGGAAGGACAGCTGATGGCTACGCGGCGCGCGTGATGAATTATGACTCAGTGGAAACGTTGGTCGCGGAATTTATGTTGCAATTTAGCAATGTGGGTTTGGCGAATGACATTTTAATGCAAATGAAAATGATAAACCAGCGGTCGGGCGAGATAGCTGGTGACTATGGCTTGAGGGCGCAGAAGTTGCTAAACCAGCTCATTTCGATTTTTGGTTCGGCGCCAGACCTGGTGGACAGCGACAGGGAATCACACAAACGAGGGGCTTGCGTCGACGCGTTGAAATACTTCATGTTCGGATTAACACACCCGTTAGATCATCAAGTGCGCAGCGAGCACCCGAAGAACTTGAACGAGGCGATAAGCGTTGCTATCAACTTTGAGTGCAAGCAGAGCGTTCGGCTGACATGCAACTACATAGCAACGCAGTCCCCGTCTATTAGCGCACAAATTAATTATACGGCTTCACAACCTTTGCCAACACAACAGGTCCCGCAGACCTCAAATGTGGAAGAACAAATATTAACGCAGACGAGGGCAAACAATGTACCGGCGGCTGTTACTGCATGTGGCTATTGTGGGTTAACAACACACGCAGAAAATAGATGCAAAAAGAAGCGCTATGAAACCATGAAATGTGAATATTGCAGCAAGCCGGGACACACACATAAGGAATGTTTCAAGTTAGAAGCAGACATAAAAACCGGGCGAGTCAGAGCCGGAGGCGGGAATAACCGGCAATTTAACAACAATAAAGGTCGCTTTAAATAATAATTATAATAATGGCCATTTTAATAACAACTATAATAATAGTAATTACCGTGACAATAATCGGGACAATAATTACCGAACCGATAGGAATGATCAGAACGATAATCAGGGCGAAGATCGTCATCAAGGTGCAGGAGGCAATTATGACTATTTTGACAGGAATTGTGATACAAGACAGGACAATATCGCCATAGCGCGGGCAGAGAATAAGAGGAATAACAAGCCTTTAAACTCGTAGATCGCTCGGCGCAGTCCTCAGGCGTCGAGCGGCCCAGCTCGCCAAAACAAAGCGAGCCGGAGCCCTCGCGGGTAGTTTCGGTTAGGTTTGCTGGAGCGGGGCGCAAACCACCCATCGTGATTCTAAAAAGCGATGACTTAATTAATAAGGCAGCCAACTTTCACGTAGACACGGGAGCAGATGTGTCAGTTATCAAGTGCAGCGCCATCAGCGCGAATAAACGGATAAATAAAAGTGAAATTCTTGCAATCACGGGAGTCACCCCCGGTACAAGCCGGACTTTGGGTAAAATAAAAATAATTGTGCATGGACTGTTATGTGAAATGCACGTTGTCCCCGACAGCTTCCCTATTGATACAGAGGGACTGATCGGATGGGACATTATAGAAAAATACAATGGGCGCATTGACGCCGCCCATAAAAGTTTAATCCTGAGTATGGTAACGATTCCTTTCTCGCAAGAAGAATACTTTGAAATTCCGGCTAAATCGCGTTGCGTTATGCAGGCAAGAGTCATTAATACGGACACGAAAGTTGGCTGGGTCCCCTTACAAGACTTGGGGCCAGATATATTATTTGGGAATTTTGTCGCCGAAAATCACGATGGAATTACTTATGCCGTATGCATCAATATCGGCGATGCAACAGTTAAACTACCGATACCACAGATAGAATTAATCGAGTGCGAGACTTCTAATGCGAAGGGCACATTTCTTGTCGGTGAGGACGACAGGAAAGAATTAGATGAGCGGGTTCAGATTATGCGCTTATTAGGTAAAGATTTGGAGGACGAGCCTATGGATATCGAACAAAAAAACAAATTACTTGAAGATAACCCTGAGTTGCGGGAAGCAAGGGTAAGTAAAATTATGAGGTTAGTGAACACGAATGGATGTAATGCAGAGGAGCTTCAGCATGTGCGGGAACTTGTAACCGAGTTTTCCGGTGTTTTTGTACTAGAAGGAGAGCCACTGTCGGCAACCAACTCGCGAAGCGTTTCAAATATCCGCCAGCGTTAAAGGAGCAGATAGAAATAGAAGTGCAAAGGCTGTTAAAGCAAGGCATTATTAGACCATCAAACTCACCGTATTGCAGCAACCTCTGGATTGTGCCAAAAAAATGGACGCTGACGGTAATAAAAGGTGGCGTTTAGTCACAGATTTTAGAGCCCTAAACGAAATTACTGTAGGCACCTGTTGGCCACTCCCGTTCACGAGCGATATAATTGAGCAAGTTGCGCTCGCTGAAATAATTACTGTCATCGTTCTGAAACAGGGTTTCCACCAGATACCCATTCACCCCAACTCTGCCCCATATACTGCCTTTTCAGCCCCAGTAGGCCGTAATTCCGACCAACATAGTATGGATTTAAAGGAAGCGACGAGCACGTTTGCAAGGTGCATGTCGTTAGCAATGGCCGGGTTGCAGGGGGAAGAAGTTGCAATTTACTTGGACGATTTTATGATCTTTGCAAAGACTCTTGAAGAGCATGCCTTGCGATTCAGAAGAGTTGCAAAAAGATTGATAAAAGCAAACTTGACGATAGAGCCCAAAAAGTGTCAGTTTTTGAAACGCGAGGCCTCTGTCCTCGGACACATAGTAAGGAGAGGTAAAATACGCACAGATCCCAAGAAACTCGAAGCGGTGGAAAAATACCCGGAGCCAACGAATGCCAAGAAAGTCAGGCAGTGGCTTGGTTCCGTGGAATACTATAGAAAATTTATACCCAAGTTTGCTGACTTAGCCTTGCCTTTGTCCAAGCTGATGCGCAAAGGAGTCAAATTCGAATGGGGGGATGAACAACGGTCAGCTTTCGAGAAAATGAAACGGATACTTTGCAGCGAACCCATCTTAGCCACACCTAACCTATTTGAGCCGTTTATTCTCACGACCGACTCTTCAGATTTTGCATTGGGAGCGGTGCTATCACAGGGAACCATTGGGTCAGACACCGCATGTGCCTACGCATCAAGACCACTGAAAGGTAGCGAGTTACGATATATCACATATGATAAGGAGTTGCTTGCGGTCGTATTTGGCAAGGAACAATTCAGGCACTACCTCTATGGCCGAAAGTTCACATTGGTCACAGATCATTTGGCCCTAAAGCACTTTCATACGTCCAAAAAACCAGACTTCAGGTTCAATAGGCTGAAAGCGGTTCTGCGCGGGTACGAGTTCGACGTCGTATATAAAAAGAGAATAAAAAATGCTAACGCGGACGCGCTCTCGCGCAATCCAATAATACCAGAGGGTGAGGAGGACCCCGAGCGCCCCAGAGCTGAGCTTTATGAGCTTGCAGACAAGCAGGAGGAAGATGACAGCGATGTAGAGCTGGACCAGCCCCCAGCCAGAGTGTTTGTAGCGAGGGCCATAAAGAAAAAAGGGATAGATCGAGACAAAAAAATACAAGTGTCTAAAACAGATTCGGAAAAATCCGAAGCTGTTGAAACACATAAGAAACGGTGCTCTAGAAAACCTCATATTTATTCCAAAGACGAGCTTCTGGCAGTGCGCAACACGGCTGACGATTTCTTCTTATGCCAAGCGAAACACGATATCCATAGAGGTGATACACGAGTAAGCATACGTTGGCTCACGCAGCAGCTGGGCGACAACGACGTATATTTTTTGGATTATGAGGACACCACATATCTCGCTTGCGTGTTAACAAATGTGCAATTAAAAAAAATCGCCAGTGGCAAATTTCATCTGAGTGCCGAGGAAAGGTTACGTATCCAAGCCGTTTTGCAAGAATCAATCGAAGCAGAGAAAATACAAACGGACAAGGAACCAATTGAACAAGGCTCGATCGTATTCAGGAAAAAGAGCGATAGAAAGAAAGATCAGTCATGTGCAATTTCTGATTCTGGAGAATCGTTTGGAGAAGAAGTCGTAAATGACCCTTGGTTGTCTAACAAGAGGAAAATAAAACTGAAGGTGAAGAGGAAACATAGTCGTCATCAGCCTTATGAACTCGACTCTGTTGCCGATCTCGGCGATCCAATTGTCAGCAAGGCAAAGAAAAATGAGAAGTTGGCCCATTTGCGCCAAGAGAAAGGGCTGAAAAAGGGCGTAAAAATAACCAGCACACCAGCCGCGGCGTTGGCTAATCTGCTCAACCAACAGGGCGGAAATGAAAAACCAATTTAACATCAAACATTGAACAGGCCGCACCCGGAGTTTCAGTATACGCCGGAAAATTCACATACTTTAGGTCGTGGAAACTGTCGGAACGAGAAAACATTTCAATAACAGCATCTACCTCCATTTTGCCAGATGAACCTTCATGATTTGCTTGACATAAATCGGCGTGTGAGGCATACCATTTTCCATATTCAGATGTTTCTGTTTTATTTTTCCAGTGCTCGCAAGACTTACAATATTTAGGTTTTATAGTCACATCGACGATTTCCCGGTAAGCCATTCAATCAAAGATACAACTCCAAAAAGCGACGAATACCCTCGTTTCCTCCAAGAACCATCTCCTGAAACGGTAATCCCTTGAGATTGACCATTTTCTTCGTTCTTTCGTCTCTCCTCTAGTCCAGCTTGCTTCATACTGTTATCACGAACTGTTGATGTTGCTATTGAAATGAGATTTACTATTTTATCGTAGAAAGATTGGAAAACAGGACGTGGTAATTCCATAAACGCACAAAATTTCATCATTCCATTCAGTCCTACTCCTATCAGTCGCAATGTTAACACCATCTGACGATTAATTTCATATGCATTTTTTATAAATTTACTGTTAAATATAACAATTTATGGACAATTTGGGCAAACAATCACAAGTTTGAAGCCCAAGCCCCGAGAACTTCTTTCATGAAAAGTTATATTAGAACCGCACGTTTTACACTTCACATGCTCAGAAATTGCAGAAAATACTGCCAAAAAGTTAATGATTCGGTATCCAAATGTACAATTTACATCGAAATCGTCCTCGGATGTCTTCAGCTTTTTTGTCGATGCACTGACGCCACTGAAATCACCTTCAGCTTCGTATCGATTCATCGGACGATTCGCTGATTTACGGCTCCGATGCCGTGTTGGATAGTTTTTTTCGTGCCTTTTCTTCCTGCATACACTTTTTCCTTTTCCATTTTGCTCAATGTAATAATAAATAATTAAAACTTTCAAAAAAATATAGTTTCGAAAGCGAAAATGAGAGCGTTGTTTTCTTACGATATACAGACGTTACACTAACGTACTTTGTTTTTAAACTAGTCTAACTGACTCATAATAGCTTAAGATCGACATCTATAGGAGCATTAGGGAAGTTTGCGAACAATAGGCAAGCCATAAGGCGGTCCTTCTCATCAGGTACATACCTCTCTCAGGTAAGCGATCGACCGTTTCGGACCGTCCGAAGATAGTCGGTATATGTCTCGAAATTTCAAATAAAATTTTTTTTTCGGGTTGGGACCTTTTGTACCATATTCTAGAAGGTTCAAAGTATGTTTTAAGCCAATAAAAAAATCGACTTTTTGAAATTTTTACAGTGGTGTTCCCCCTTAAAAAGATATTTTATCAAACATAATGCTTACCATATTTCAACTTTAATGTGACATTCAAATTTTAATAATAACCATGGATTATATGGTACAACAAAAGTATTATCTGCTTTTAAACTATCTATTACATTCTTGTATGGAAAAGTGACTACATTTTCATTATTTCTTCTACGATATATCGAATATTCATTTGTATTGTATATAGTTTTATTATTAAAAGGTTTCGCAAATTCTTTTGTACAAATTTTTGTTGATTGATCCATGCATGGAGAATTTTTGTTCAATTTACCACAAGGTCCATGTATCATATGTTGCCGAACTAAATTATATCATTTTGCATCGATTTTTCAATCTGTAATTTAAGCCCTAATTATTTTATGAACGTCATTAGAGTTATAAATATTATACTTATCTTCTAGCTACAATAACAATTGAAGATGAGGTTAACCTCTTTTTTGATACTCGATAACATATAAGTATGCTTTTATAGTACCTTCATTTCCAACATCAATTCTCTTGTTACAATATCTGGCTGATCGACTGCTGTTTCGTCTCCACTTAAATTTGAATGAATTTCTTTCCATTTAGGATTACATGTTTTCCTTATAAAGCAATCGGCTTTTCCATATTCATGAACTAAAGTCATAACATCCAAAAAGTTTTGTTGAAGTTCTCTTGGACTATCTATAAATGTAGATGGTAGAATAATGGTTCGCCCAGGATTTAAGTTTTCGTGTATATATTTATTATTAAGATAATCGATTGGACCTGAATGTAAATATTCTTATGGTGAGTTTACGTGCACGTGTGCGAGATATTCATCTATGGTGCGGATCAGATATTCCGGAGGCTTCGTATGATTTTTCACTATTATCGGTATTTTTTACTACTTTCGATAAGTCTTTTCAGTGGGTGTACGTGCACGTGTCCGAGATGATCATCTCAGGTGGGGTCCAGATGGTCCAGGGTTGCGTATGATTTTTCGCTCTTAAGGATATTTTTTATTACAATCGATAATGATTTATTATGGTGGGTGTACGTGCAGGTGCGCGAGATGATCATCTCAGGTGTGGTACAGATGTTCCAGTGGATGCGTATGCTTTCTCACTATTATTGATATTTTTGATTACTACCGATAATTTATTATGGTCGGTGCAAGTGCAGGTGTGCAAGATGATCATCTTAGGTGTTGTCCAAATGTCTCATAGAATGCGTATGATTTTTCACTATTATCGATATATTTTACTACGATCGATAATTTCTTATGCTGGGTGTACGTGCACATGTGCGAGATGATCATCTCGGGTGTAGTCCAGATGTCCCGGAGGCTGCGTATGATTTTTCACTATTAACGGGTTTCTTTACTACTATCAATAATTCTTTGCAGTGGGTGCAAGTGCACGTGTGTAAGATGATCATCTCGAGCGTGGTCCAGATATCTCGGAGCCTGCGTATGGTTTTTCAATATTGTCGACACTTTTTACTACTATCGATAATTTTACAGTTGGTGTACGTGTACGTGTGCGAGATGATCATCTCTGGTGTGGTCCAGATGTACCAGATGCTGCTGATCATTTTTCACTGTTATCGATATTTTTTACTCCAATCGCTAATTTCTCCTATACTATCGATAAGTTTTACTACGGTCAATAATTTCTTATAGTGGATGTACATGCACGTGGGCTAGATGAATATCTCAAGTGTGGTACAGATGTCTGGGAGGCTACTTTTTCGTGAAAATTATTTTTATTATATTTTTTCGTAGATCCATTCAGTTTCTTAAGAAATTTTTAAATTTTATTTAAAAAATTTGACTGGATCTCAATAATAAATAATAAAAAGAATTAACGAGAAAGTGCTCTGCTCTTTTTGTAATACATGTCAATAGGAGTCGAATACCGTCGATAAAGAAGTTTCGCTTATCATATCACCTAGAATCGTGTGACGAACAAAGTTCCTTTAATAAGTATGGTATTGAAAAGAATGATTTATTGTGACATGAGGATCAAGATTTAGAGGTTTTACGACGGTAAAATTTAAGACATTATTGTGTATTCATAGCATAAATTTTTTTAGAATATATTGCATTTAAACATAAAAAGTTTTCTGGACTCATAAAAAGAAAAATCTTTTTTTGGGTTTAACCCAGGCCTAATCCCTTAATGAACCTAAATAATTCAACGATATATATTGTTCATGAAAACTTGTATTTGAAATCAAAGCTGTAGATAAGGGTAGTCCAAAATTTCCCAAATGTCAAAGGTTCATGTAACCCTTTCAAAGTGTGTGACATGGAATTTCGTCACGCTTATCTCTTTAAATTAATTATTTAATTTACACCTCACTCCAAGGCTTTACTCTGGACTTTCCAGAATTTATATATTTATTACTAACAATTGGGCGCCAGGTAGGTGCTGCTAGCTTAGCATGAGCCCTTTTCCACGAGGAGGTTCCGTGATATAGTGAATCAGGATGAAAATATTTATTAAGAATGATACTATAATTTATACAATTTAAGTACCTAGGCTTTATTTATTTATATTCAACGGTCGCTATATATACAGAATTATATTTAACGCTCGCATGCCCGTGCGCGTCACTTTAACGGCCGAACCACCACGCGTTCCCTAGAGAACTATTTAATCAGTTACCGATCTACAAATCCCTCTAAATTTCCCAATTTTACCGGTTTCTTTGCCTAAATTTATTAACCTTTAGACGGCCGGAAAACCAATATTTCGGCACATCAGAAAATGTTCTTTAATTTTTGTTATTACATTAAAATATTCATTTTTTTAATGTTATTTGTTATTTTTAATACAATTTATAATAAATTTACCCCTCCCCACCCCTTTTTACTACCCTATATCGCCTAATTCTACCTTATAAAAGCGGTACGTCGTTTCGTTTGCTTAAAGCTATAATTACAAACAAATATATTTTATAGAAGGTTTCTGATATTACTATTTTAATGTAATTTATCCCCCTCACCCCCTTTTTACTCCACTTATACCCCATATACTTTTCGATCGAATTTTTTAGAAAAAATACATTTATTTGTTCGCATGTGCCTATAATTATAAATAAATTTATTTTCATGGTGGAGATTTCGATGAAAGATATAGTTAGCGGTTCAGCAATATATTCATGAATCATTATTTCGTATGAGAAAATGTAAGGTTTTCACTAGTTCAAATGTAAATTTGTAAATAAAGGCTTCTAAACGTAAATTTGGTATACTTGATTTCGATTTTTCGAAACTTTTGATTTCGAGATATAAATACATCATCGAGATACTGTTCATGAACCATCATTATTATTATTATTATAATTATTATTATTATTTTTTCATTATAATTATTATATGCGTATGCATGTACACTGCGCGCGAATTGTATGAGCGAATATATATATATATATATATATATATGTATGTATGTATATACGCGTAGGGGAATCCCACGCTGCGTTAGTACCAGAGCCGCCGCTAGGTGGCTACGCTGTTCCCAACGTTAAAGTAGTGACGTTGAGAGTATAAGTATTCTTCGCGTTCGGGTGGTCGAGCAACCTTTTGGGATCGCTTACTCGACCATCCTACAAACATAAAGGCTTCGGCCAACTCCTCTGCTTATATATGTGTGTATATATATATATATATATATATATATATATATATATATATATATATATATATATTTCAAAAGTAATATATATATATATATATATATATATATATATATATATATATATATATATATATATATATACACATATATAAGCAGAGGAGTTGGCCGAAGCCTTTATGTTTGTAGGATGGTCGAGTAAGCGATCCCAAAAGGTTGCTCGACCACCCGAACGCGAAGAATACTTATACTCTCAACGTCACTACTTTAACGTTGGGAACAGCGTAGCGGCGGCTCTGGTACTAACGCAGCGTGGGATTCCCCTACGCGTATATACATACATACATATATATATATATATATATATATATATATATATATATATATATATATACATATATATACATATATATATATATATATATATATATATATATATATATATATATATATATATATATATATATATATATATATATATATATATATATATATATATATATATATATTACTTTTGAAATATATATATATATATATATATATATATATATATATATATATATATATATATATATATATATATATACACACATATATAAGCAGAGGAGTTGGCCGAAGCCTTTATGTTTGTAGGATGGTCGAGTAAGCGATCCCAAAAGGTTGCTCGACCACCCGAACGCGAAGAATACTTATACTCTCAACGTCACTACTTTAACGTTGGGAACAGCGTAGCCACCTAGCGGCGGCTCTGGTACTAACGCAGCGTGGGATTCCCCTACGCGTATATACATACATACATATATATATATATATATATATTCGCTCATACAATTCGCGCGCAGTGTACATGCATACGCATATAATAATTATAATGAAAAAATAATAATAATAATTATAATAATAATAATAATGATGGTTCATGAACAGTATCTCGATGATGTATTTATATCTCGAAATCAAAAGTTTCGAAAAATCGAAATCAAGTATACCAAATTTACGTTTAGAAGCCTTTATTTACAAATTTACATTTGAACTAGTGAAAACCTTACATTTTCTCATACGAAATAATGATTCATGAATATATTGCTGAACCGCTAACTATATCTTTCATCGAAATCTCCACCATGAAAATAAATTTATTTATAATTATAGGCACATGCGAACAAATAAATGTATTTTTTCTAAAAAATTCGATCGAAAAGTATATGGGGTATAAGTGGAGTAAAAAGGGGGTGAGGGGGATAAATTACATTAAAATAGTAATATCAGAAACCTTCTATAAAATATATTTGTTTGTAATTATAGCTTTAAGCAAACGAAACGACGTACCGCTTTTATAAGGTAGAATTAGGCGATATAGGGTAGTAAAAAGGGGTGGGGAGGGGTAAATTTATTATAAATTGTATTAAAAATAACAAATAACATTAAAAAAATGAATATTTTAATGTAATAACAAAAATTAAAGAACATTTTCTGATGTGCCGAAATATTGGTTTTCCGGCCGTCTAAAGGTTAATAAATTTAGGCAAAGAAACCGGTAAAATTGGGAAATTTAGAGGGATTTGTAGATCGGTAACTGATTAAATAGTTCTCTAGGGAACGCGTGGTGGTTCGGCCGTTAAAGTGACGCGCACGGGCATGCGAGCGTTAAATATAATTCTGTATATATAGCGACCGTTGAATATAAATAAATAAAGCCTAGGTACTTAAATTGTATAAATTATAGTATCATTCTTAATAAATATCGTGATTCTAAAAAGCGATGACTTAATTAATAAGGCAGCCAACTTTCACGTAGACACGGGAGCAGATGTGTCAGTTATCAAGTGCAGCGCCATCAGCGCGAATAAACGGATAAATAAAAGTGAAATTCTTGCAATCACGGGAGTCACCCCCGGTACAAGCCGGACTTTGGGTAAAATAAAAATAATTGTGCATGGACTGTTATGTGAAATGCACGTTGTCCCCGACAGCTTCCCTATTGATACAGAGGGACTGATCGGATGGGACATTATAGAAAAATACAATGGGCGCATTGACGCCGCCCATAAAAGTTTAATCCTGAGTATGGTAACGATTCCTTTCTCGCAAGAAGAATACTTTGAAATTCCGGCTAAATCGCGTTGCGTTATGCAGGCAAGAGTCATTAATACGGACACGAAAGTTGGCTGGGTCCCCTTACAAGACTTGGGGCCAGATATATTATTTGGGAATTTTGTCGCCGAAAATCACGATGGAATTACTTATGCCGTATGCATCAATATCGGCGATGCAACAGTTAAACTACCGATACCACAGATAGAATTAATCGAGTGCGAGACTTCTAATGCGAAGGGCACATTTCTTGTCGGTGAGGACGACAGGAAAGAATTAGATGAGCGGGTTCAGATTATGCGCTTATTAGGTAAAGATTTGGAGGACGAGCCTATGGATATCGAACAAAAAAACAAATTACTTGAAGATAACCCTGAGTTGCGGGAAGCAAGGGTAAGTAAAATTATGAGGTTAGTGAACACGAATGGATGTAATGCAGAGGAGCTTCAGCATGTGCGGGAACTTGTAACCGAGTTTTCCGGTGTTTTTGTACTAGAAGGAGAGCCACTGTCGGCAACCAACTCGCGAAGCGTTTCAAATATCCGCCAGCGTTAAAGGAGCAGATAGAAATAGAAGTGCAAAGGCTGTTAAAGCAAGGCATTATTAGACCATCAAACTCACCGTATTGCAGCAACCTCTGGATTGTGCCAAAAAAATGGACGCTGACGGTAATAAAAGGTGGCGTTTAGTCACAGATTTTAGAGCCCTAAACGAAATTACTGTAGGCACCTGTTGGCCACTCCCGTTCACGAGCGATATAATTGAGCAAGTTGCGCTCGCTGAAATAATTACTGTCATCGTTCTGAAACAGGGTTTCCACCAGATACCCATTCACCCCAACTCTGCCCCATATACTGCCTTTTCAGCCCCAGTAGGCCGTAATTCCGACCAACATAGTATGGATTTAAAGGAAGCGACGAGCACGTTTGCAAGGTGCATGTTGTTAGCAATGGCCGGGTTGCAGGGGGAAGAAGTTGCAATTTACTTGGACGATTTTATGATCTTTGCAAAGACTCTTGAAGAGCATGCCTTGCGATTCAGAAGAGTTGCAAAAAGATTGATAAAAGCAAACTTGACGATAGAGCCCAAAAAGTGTCAGTTTTTGAAACGCGAGGCCTCTGTCCTCGGACACATAGTAAGGAGAGGTAAAATACGCACAGATCCCAAGAAACTCGAAGCGGTGGAAAAATACCCGGAGCCAACGAATGCCAAGAAAGTCAGGCAGTGGCTTGGTTCCGTGGAATACTATAGAAAATTTATACCCAAGTTTGCTGACTTAGCCTTGCCTTTGTCCAAGCTGATGCGCAAAGGAGTCAAATTCGAATGGGGGGATGAACAACGGTCAGCTTTCGAGAAAATGAAACGGATACTTTGCAGCGAACCCATCTTAGCCACACCTAACCTATTTGAGCCGTTTATTCTCACGACCGACTCTTCAGATTTTGCATTGGGAGCGGTGCTATCACAGGGAACCATTGGGTCAGACACCGCATGTGCCTACGCATCAAGACCACTGAAAGGTAGCGAGTTACGATATATCACATATGATAAGGAGTTGCTTGCGGTCGTATTTGGCAAGGAACAATTCAGGCACTACCTCTATGGCCGAAAGTTCACATTGGTCACAGATCATTTGGCCCTAAAGCACTTTCATACGTCCAAAAAACCAGACTTCAGGTTCAATAGGCTGAAAGCGGTTCTGCGCGGGTACGAGTTCGACGTCGTATATAAAAAGAGAATAAAAAATGCTAACGCGGACGCGCTCTCGCGCAATCCAATAATACCAGAGGGTGAGGAGGACCCCGAGCGCCCCAGAGCTGAGCTTTATGAGCTTGCAGACAAGCAGGAGGAAGATGACAGCGATGTAGAGCTGGACCAGCCCCCAGCCAGAGTGTTTGTAGCGAGGGCCATAAAGAAAAAAGGGATAGATCGAGACAAAAAAATACAAGTGTCTAAAACAGATTCGGAAAAATCCGAAGCTGTTGAAACACATAAGAAACGGTGCTCTAGAAAACCTCATATTTATTCCAAAGACGAGCTTCTGGCAGTGCGCAACCCGGCTGACGATTTCTTCTTATGCCAAGCGAAACACGATATCCATAGAGGTGATACACGAGTAAGCATACGTTGGCTCACGCAGCAGCTGGGCGACAACGACGTATATTTTTTGGATTATGAGGACACCACATATCTCGCTTGCGTGTTAACAAATGTGCAATTAAAAAAAATCGCCAGTGGCAAATTTCATCTGAGTGCCGAGGAAAGGTTACGTATCCAAGCCGTTTTGCAAGAATCAATCGAAGCAGAGAAAATACAAACGGACAAGGAACCAATTGAACAAGGCTCGATCGTATTCAGGAAAAAGAGCGATAGAAAGAAAGATCAGTCATGTGCAATTTCTGATTCTGGAGAATCGTTTGGAGAAGAAGTCGTAAATGACCCTTGGTTGTCTAACAAGAGGAAAATAAAACTGAAGGTGAAGAGGAAACATAGTCGTCATCAGCCTTATGAACTCGACTCTGTTGCCGATCTCGGCGATCCAATTGTCAGCAAGGCAAAGAAAAATGAGAAGTTGGCCCATTTGCGCCAAGAGAAAGGGCTGAAAAAGGGCGTAAAAATAACCAGCACACCAGCCGCGGCGTTGGCTAATCTGCTCAACCAACAGGGCGGAAATGAAAAACCAATTTAACATCAAACATTGAACAGGCCGCACCCGGAGTTTCAGTATACGCCGGAAAATTCACATACTTTAGGTCGTGGAAACTGTCGGAACGAGAAAACATTTCAATAACAGCATCTACCTCCATTTTGCCAGATGAACCTTCATGATTTGCTTGACATAAATCGGCGTGTGAGGCATACCATTTTCCATATTCAGATGTTTCTGTTTTATTTTTCCAGTGCTCGCAAGACTTACAATATTTAGGTTTTATAGTCACATCGACGATTTCCCGGTAAGCCATTCAATCAAAGATACAACTCCAAAAAGCGACGAATACCCTCGTTTCCTCCAAGAACCATCTCCTGAAACGGTAATCCCTTGAGATTGACCATTTTCTTCGTTCTTTCGTCTCTCCTCTAGTCCAGCTTGCTTCATACTGTTATCACGAACTGTTGATGTTGCTATTGAAATGAGATTTACTATTTTATCGTAGAAAGATTGGAAAACAGGACGTGGTAATTCCATAAACGCACAAAATTTCATCATTCCATTCAGTCCTACTCCTATCAGTCGCAATGTTAACACCATCTGACGATTAATTTCATATGCATTTTTTATAAATTTACTGTTAAATATAACAATTTATGGACAATTTGGGCAAACAATCACAAGTTTGAAGCCCAAGCCCCGAGAACTTCTTTCATGAAAAGTTATATTAGAACCGCACGTTTTACACTTCACATGCTCAGAAATTGCAGAAAATACTGCCAAAAAGTTAATGATTCGGTATCCAAATGTACAATTTACATCGAAATCGTCCTCGGATGTCTTCAGCTTTTTTGTCGATGCACTGACGCCACTGAAATCACCTTCAGCTTCGTATCGATTCATCGGACGATTCGCTGATTTACGGCTCCGATGCCGTGTTGGATAGTTTTTTTCGTGCCTTTTCTTCCTGCATACACTTTTTCCTTTTCCATTTTGCTCAATGTAATAATAAATAATTAAAACTTTCAAAAAAATATAGTTTCGAAAGCGAAAATGAGAGCGTTGTTTTCTTACGATATACAGACGTTACACTAACGTACTTTGTTTTTAAACTAGTCTAACTGACTCATAATAGCTTAAGATCGACATCTATAGGAGCATTAGGGAAGTTTGCGAACAATAGGCAAGCCATAAGGCGGTCCTTCTCATCAGGTACATACCTCTCTCAGGTAAGCGATCGACCGTTTCGGACCGTCCGAAGATAGTCGGTATATGTCTCGAAATTTCAAATAAAATTTTTTTTTCGGGTTGGGACCTTTTGTACCATATTCTAGAAGGTTCAAAGTATGTTTTAAGCCAATAAAAAAATCGACTTTTTGAAATTTTTACAGTGGTGTTCCCCCTTAAAAAGATATTTTATCAAACATAATGCTTACCATATTTCAACTTTAATGTGACATTCAAATTTTAATAATAACCATGGATTATATGGTACAACAAAAGTATTATCTGCTTTTAAACTATCTATTACATTCTTGTATGGAAAAGTGACTACATTTTCATTATTTCTTCTACGATATATCGAATATTCATTTGTATTGTATATAGTTTTATTATTAAAAGGTTTCGCAAATTCTTTTGTACAAATTTTTGTTGATTGATCCATGCATGGAGAATTTTTGTTCAATTTACCACAAGGTCCATGTATCATATGTTGCCGAACTAAATTATATCATTTTGCATCGATTTTTCAATCTGTAATTTAAGCCCTAATTATTTTATGAACGTCATTAGAGTTATAAATATTATACTTATCTTCTAGCTACAATAACAATTGAAGATGAGGTTAACCTCTTTTTTGATACTCGATAACATATAAGTATGCTTTTATAGTACCTTCATTTCCAACATCAATTCTCTTGTTACAATATCTGGCTGATCGACTGCTGTTTCGTCTCCACTTAAATTTGAATGAATTTCTTTCCATTTAGGATTACATGTTTTCCTTATAAAGCAATCGGCTTTTCCATATTCATGAACTAAAGTCATAACATCCAAAAAGTTTTGTTGAAGTTCTCTTGGACTATCTATAAATGTAGATGGTAGAATAATGGTTCGCCCAGGATTTAAGTTTTCGTGTATATATTTATTATTAAGATAATCGATTGGACCTGAATGTAAATATTCTTATGGTGAGTTTACGTGCACGTGTGCGAGATATTCATCTATGGTGCGGATCAGATATTCCGGAGGCTTCGTATGATTTTTCACTATTATCGGTATTTTTTACTACTTTCGATAAGTCTTTTCAGTGGGTGTACGTGCACGTGTCCGAGATGATCATCTCAGGTGGGGTCCAGATGGTCCAGGGTTGCGTATGATTTTTCGCTCTTAAGGATATTTTTTATTACAATCGATAATGATTTATTATGGTGGGTGTACGTGCAGGTGCGCGAGATGATCATCTCAGGTGTGGTACAGATGTTCCAGTGGATGCGTATGCTTTCTCACTATTATTGATATTTTTGATTACTACCGATAATTTATTATGGTCGGTGCAAGTGCAGGTGTGCAAGATGATCATCTTAGGTGTTGTCCAAATGTCTCATAGAATGCGTATGATTTTTCACTATTATCGATATATTTTACTACGATCGATAATTTCTTATGCTGGGTGTACGTGCACATGTGCGAGATGATCATCTCGGGTGTAGTCCAGATGTCCCGGAGGCTGCGTATGATTTTTCACTATTAACGGGTTTCTTTACTACTATCAATAATTCTTTGCAGTGGGTGCAAGTGCACGTGTGTAAGATGATCATCTCGAGCGTGGTCCAGATATCTCGGAGCCTGCGTATGGTTTTTCAATATTGTCGACACTTTTTACTACTATCGATAATTTTACAGTTGGTGTACGTGTACGTGTGCGAGATGATCATCTCTGGTGTGGTCCAGATGTACCAGATGCTGCTGATCATTTTTCACTGTTATCGATATTTTTTACTCCAATCGCTAATTTCTCCTATACTATCGATAAGTTTTACTACGGTCAATAATTTCTTATAGTGGATGTACATGCACGTGGGCTAGATGAATATCTCAAGTGTGGTACAGATGTCTGGGAGGCTACTTTTTCGTGAAAATTATTTTTATTATATTTTTTCGTAGATCCATTCAGTTTCTTAAGAAATTTTTAAATTTTATTTAAAAAATTTGACTGGATCTCAATAATAAATAATAAAAAGAATTAACGAGAAAGTGCTCTGCTCTTTTTGTAATACATGTCAATAGGAGTCGAATACCGTCGATAAAGAAGTTTCGCTTATCATATCACCTAGAATCGTGTGACGAACAAAGTTCCTTTAATAAGTATGGTATTGAAAAGAATGATTTATTGTGACATGAGGATCAAGATTTAGAGGTTTTACGACGGTAAAATTTAAGACATTATTGTGTATTCATAGCATAAATTTTTTTAGAATATATTGCATTTAAACATAAAAAGTTTTCTGGACTCATAAAAAGAAAAATCTTTTTTTGGGTTTAACCCAGGCCTAATCCCTTAATGAACCTAAATAATTCAACGATATATATTGTTCATGAAAACTTGTATTTGAAATCAAAGCTGTAGATAAGGGTAGTCCAAAATTTCCCAAAAGTCAAAGGTTCATGTAACCCTTTCAAAGTGTGTGACATGGAATTTCGTCACGCTTATCTCTTTAAATTAATTATTTAATTTACACCTCACTCCAAGGCTTTACTCTGGACTTTCCAGAATTTATATATTTATTACTAACAATTGGGCGCCAGGTAGGTGCTGCTAGCTTAGCATGAGCCCTTTTCCACGAGGAGGTTCCGTGATATAGTGAATCAGGATGAAAATATTTATTAAGAATGATACTATAATTTATACAATTTAAGTACCTAGGCTTTATTTATTTATATTCAACGGTCGCTATATATACAGAATTATATTTAACGCTCGCATGCCCGTGCGCGTCACTTTAACGGCCGAACCACCACGCGTTCCCTAGAGAACTATTTAATCAGTTACCGATCTACAAATCCCTCTAAATTTCCCAATTTTACCGGTTTCTTTGCCTAAATTTATTAACCTTTAGACGGCCGGAAAACCAATATTTCGGCACATCAGAAAATGTTCTTTAATTTTTGTTATTACATTAAAATATTCATTTTTTTAATGTTATTTGTTATTTTTAATACAATTTATAATAAATTTACCCCTCCCCACCCCTTTTTACTACCCTATATCGCCTAATTCTACCTTATAAAAGCGGTACGTCGTTTCGTTTGCTTAAAGCTATAATTACAAACAAATATATTTTATAGAAGGTTTCTGATATTACTATTTTAATGTAATTTATCCCCCTCACCCCCTTTTTACTCCACTTATACCCCATATACTTTTCGATCGAATTTTTTAGAAAAAATACATTTATTTGTTCGCATGTGCCTATAATTATAAATAAATTTATTTTCATGGTGGAGATTTCGATGAAAGATATAGTTAGCGGTTCAGCAATATATTCATGAATCATTATTTCGTATGAGAAAATGTAAGGTTTTCACTAGTTCAAATGTAAATTTGTAAATAAAGGCTTCTAAACGTAAATTTGGTATACTTGATTTCGATTTTTCGAAACTTTTGATTTCGAGATATAAATACATCATCGAGATACTGTTCATGAACCATCATTATTATTATTATTATAATTATTATTATTATTTTTTCATTATAATTATTATATGCGTATGCATGTACACTGCGCGCGAATTGTATGAGCGAATATATATATATATATATATATATGTATGTATGTATATACGCGTAGGGGAATCCCACGCTGCGTTAGTACCAGAGCCGCCGCTAGGTGGCTACGCTGTTCCCAACGTTAAAGTAGTGACGTTGAGAGTATAAGTATTCTTCGCGTTCGGGTGGTCGAGCAACCTTTTGGGATCGCTTACTCGACCATCCTACAAACATAAAGGCTTCGGCCAACTCCTCTGCTTATATATGTGTGTATATATATATATATATATATTTCAAAAGTAATATATATATATATATATATATATATATATATATATATATATATATATATATATATATATATATATATATATATATATATATATATATATATATATATATATATGTATATATATGTATATATATATATATATATATATATATATATATATATATATATATGTATGTATGTATATACGCGTAGGGGAATCCCACGCTGCGTTAGTACCAGAGCCGCCGCTACGCTGTTCCCAACGTTAAAGTAGTGACGTTGAGAGTATAAGTATTCTTCGCGTTCGGGTGGTCGAGCAACCTTTTGGGATCGCTTACTCGACCATCCTACAAACATAAAGGCTTCGGCCAACTCCTCTGCTTATATATGTGTGTATATATATATATATATATATATATATATATATATATATATATATATATATATATATATATATATATATATATATATATATTACTTTTGCAATACAATGAATACAGAAAATGAAGCTTGGAGTAGTGGAGAATCAGAACCTGAAGAAGATGTTACAGAAAGAACTGATATATGTGATGACGATTTGAATGATACCACATATGATAAAAATTTATCTGAAATAAACTTTGATCCTTATTTTTATCCATCTGTAAAAAATTTTACGGATAAAGCTCGAATTCGTGCTCATGTGTCGATACAAAAAATTACTCCATTGGAATGTACCAAATATTTTTTTGATCAGTTTCTTGTAAATCATATTATAGAACAAACCAACCTTTTTCAAGAACAAAATCCTGAACCACCTCGAGAAAAAATGAAAACGTGGACTCCTGTAACAGAAGATGAATTATGAAAATTTATCGCTTTATCAATAAATATGGGTCATGTCGTAAAAGGAGAAATGAAAAACTATTGGAGTGAGGATCCACTGCTATATACTCCAATCTTTAGCCAAATTTTGACTAGAAACAGATACCATCAAATTCTGCAATATCTTCATTTTTCTAATAATGAAGAAATTTCTAATCATCCTTTAAAAAAAATCAAACCGATAATTGATCATTTGAAAACAAAATTTTCTAATACTATTTTTGCTGGAAAAAAACTTTGCATTGACGAAAGTTTAGTTTTGTTGAAAGGAAGACTAAAATTCAAACAATACTTACCATTGAAAAGAAATCGATTTGGTATGAAATTGTTTGAATTAGTTGACTGTGAGACGGGATTTCTGCTAGATTTTATCATGTATACTGGTTCAGATACCGATTACGAAAAATTTGATTTAGGCGTTTCTGGAGATATTGTTGCTCATTTGATGAAACCTTACTATAACGTAGGTCATGAGTTATTTACTGATAATTGGTATACGTCGCCACAACTTGCATAATATCTTCATGATAAAGACACTGGTCTTTGTGGAACAGTAAAAAAAATCGAAAAGGAATGCCTACTCTTGGTTCAAAGCTCAATCGTGGTGAAGTAGAAGTCGCTCATAATGATGTTTGGATGGTCATCAAATGGATGGATAAGAAGGAAGTTTACGTACTAACAAGTATTCATGAACTTGAATATTGTGCAACTGATAAAATACACTACAAAACTAACGAAGATATTATAAAACCAAGTTGTATTTATGATTATAACAAACATATGGGCGGAATCGATGATATTGATAGACAATTATCTATGACAGAGACGATTAGAAAATGCATGAAATGGTATAAAAAATTATTTTTTCATCTAGTAGATTTGATGTTGGCAAATGCCCATAAGTTATTCAAGATGCTAACTACGGATGCTATTTCGTTTCCTAATTTTCGATTGAGCATAGTAAGAGACATTTTGAACTTAGGTTCTCAAATAGAATCAACATCTCTACCGCCAGATATTCGACTAAGTGGTCGTCATTTTCCCAGTAAATGCAATCCGAAAACAGTGATAATAAATTATCACGTCAATGTAAATTATGTACTATGCAGAATAAGAGAATCCGATCTATATACGAGTGTAGAGTATGTAAAGAAACTCTATGTATTGTACCGTGCTTTGAAATCTATCACACCAAAAAATTGTTACCGTCATTTATAAAATTTTTTTGAATAATAAATAAAAAACAAAAAAAAAATCATAAACTTAGAAAAAAAGGGAAAAAAAATAAACATAACTCTGCCACAGTCTGTCCAAGCCGTTCACGAAATGCAAAGAGGTGGTTTTTATCCTGTTACAGGGGTTGTTTTTACATTTACAGTAATTTTGATGTCAGATTTGGATTCAGCATCGAAAAATACATAGAAAACGTGTATCTGCACTTCTAAATAAAGAAAAATCAATTTACGAGACAAAGGGGGTGATTTTCACCCTGTTATAGGGGTTGTTTTTAGATTTACAGTAATTTTGATGTCAGATTTGGATTCAGCATCGAAAAATACATCGAAAACATGTATTAGTAATTGGAAAAAGGTTATATACTATTTCAAATAATTTTTTTTTAAATTTGAAATTTTTAACACAAGCTGTAATAAATGTTTTGCCGTAGCGGACCGCATCGCCAATATATTGGTGCACCCCCTGATCGACACTTTCCCTATGATCAATCAGTGATATAAGATACCTTTTTTACCGGTTTTCTATGGGCGATATGCCACCTCAAATCCCGGCCTTCTAAAGGTTAATTAGGTGTCACACCACCAAGTTTTAATTTCAATAATTATCAATATTCCTTTGATTAACGTTCGTTTCAATTATATTCTCTTTTTTTTTCTTTAGTAAGATCAATTACGTTTTCTTGTACGTTAGTTCGTCGTTTTTTTTTAATCAAGGTTCAAAGAATTATCAAGTAATGCGGTTGTTGAAGAAACGTTCAATAGAGGAAATTGTGATAATTCATTTGACCGAAACATGTTATATAAGTAAGGTCTCATTTTTGGAATATCGTATTGTACACTTTTAAAAACGATTGGAGGGTTAAAAGGAAACATTCGGTTTATAAATATTTGGTTATTCCACTCTAATCTTCCATCGTTAAAACTCTCATAAACGTGAACAACTTTAGTATCATAATATATACATGTGCAATGCCCGCCACCATATCCATTGTGCATAATTTGAATGAAGATTACATTATTTTCAACTTCTGGAATTTGATCACAAACTTGTATTCAAAAATTACTTAACGTCTGATGACCATTAAATATATATAAACATGTGATTATCATTTAACTCACCCCTTTCAGCATTTAAAATCATTCCATATTCTTATGCAGCCAATTCAAAGTGACGTCTGATCGGACTCTCGTTATTGTTATCACTTGTCATTTTGATTTTTTAAGCTAGTATATTTTAGTATTCCAATTCCTTAATTTCCAAATTTAAGATTGTTTTGTATAAGAATAACAAAATTTTAAATAAATAAATTATAATGTATAGTATCCTATGAAATTATGTCGATTTAAATTATTTCTTTATTGCAGAAAAAAAGTTTACCGTTGTTTCCGATTCATTTTCTTCTTATTTCAATACTTATATTTGTTATTGTGTTGCAGAACACCTAAAAATACGTGGCATATTTTTATATATTACGACAATAATTTTAGCTATACTAGCCAAGATTATTGCGCCACACATCAGGCTTTAACATAATTTTTATTCGAGACTTTAAATAAATTACACACAGGAATTTAGGGTAAAAGTATGAACATTTGTGGTTTATTCAATTTATATACAAGCTGTTGAGCGCCAGCTGCGCGAATTCGCAGCATGATTTTACAAGTGTTCTACCCATACATATAATTATTTACGCATTTAAACTAACTACGGTGAGCACGGCGGTACGGCAGGAAACGGTAAATAATCGAGAGGGAACAAGTTAATACTCAGGGACTCGAATTCTACAGAATATACGGTGGTGAAATACACGTGGAAAGGCGGCGCGAAGCGATACTCGACACGCACGCGGCGCTAGATTTACAAAAATATCTATATATCTGTTAAGCACAATAATTTTCTGTGCAAATTACTCTTTTCAAATCCGGTGTGGCCTCCTTCGAAGATACAAGTTGGTCGGCACACACGGTACGAGGTCGACGATAATGTCGAGGTATGGAAGCGGTTATATATTCGCGAGCGGAGCAAGTGGATTTTGATATTTTCGCACGGAGCTGGTATAAAGACCGAAGTGTCTGCGAACGCGGCTCAGTACGAAGTGAGCGAGTTGTCGCTTCGTTCCCGCGGCGCGGTGATACACTCGGATTTCAGTAGTGCGGACCGATCCCGGTTGAAGGCGCAGCGCATGCGTCTGGTGAGGAAGAAAGAGAAGTAAGAAGGAGGAAAGGGGAGCGTCTGCTAGCGGTAACGTCACGCTATGTGGCACGCAGTCGACGGATTGCAGACGGTGTTGGAGAGGACGAGGAAGGACGAGTGGCCAGGACGAGGAAGTGCGACGAGGGATGCAGCAGGAGGTGTATTTGGAGAACGGTACCGACGAAGGGGCACGAAGACGAGAGCTGCAAGGCCCAGGACTGCGTACTTGCAGCAGGAGCAGCGGGCACGGTTAACCTCGAAGAGTGTAGTAAGTTATATTTACATGCAGCTTACTACACTGCATTCTTCAACTGCCACTGCTATCAGGTGAGATTAGTGTTTTGTATATCACTGTAATCTCCCCTTGCTAATGCTAGGTTGCTTCTAAGTGACTGGCGAGTGCTTTGGAGGCTGCTGCTGCTGCTGTTATGGAGGAGCGGGCTACGAGTTGAGCATCGTTGCTGCACTTGAGAGACCACACTGCCTCTGCAAACCCTCCAAACCAGGTAAGAGAGTTCCAGTTTGATGTGCGTATCTGCTGTAGACTAACTCAGCTTTATGTTTTCTAGGGTGTATGCTGCAGGCCTCCGAAGTACCTAGAGAAGCAGCCGCTCCGCCCAAGGTGGATCTATTCATGCCTTTCAAGTCATACAATCAGGTGGGTATTATTCTAATACCATTTTGCTTATTTTCTTCAGTTCTAATCTCTATGCGTATATTCTTAGGTTGGTTCGAAAGGACGGGAGCAAGGAGATGAGACACCAGGACACGCTCAGCGCACCCCAGCCGAGACCAGCCAGCTCCAACCTATGCGACGCTCTATGGCATGGTAGATGTGCATCCTATTCAGCTGCTCAGGGTGTTGGAGAGATCGTTTGCTCTGTCTCGTCAAAGAAAATAGTGTTTGTGTGTGTGTGTGTGTGTGTGTGTGTGTATAGTGAGTGTAATGGGTGAGTAGTGTGCTATTAGTTATATAGGCCAGTTCTATCGAGCATCGGACTTGTACTGAGCAGTTCGTTCGACAGACTGGAAGTTTGTGTAACCCACACAAAATGTGGTGTTACAATATGATAAACTTATTAAATGCATAGGAGATAATAGTAATATGTGGCACATAACACAATGTAATGTAATTTTATTTAAAGAAAATAGCTTCAAGATATAACGTCTACAGACAAATTTTCTGCGTAATGCGTACACTGAAAAATAAACGGAGAACTGTCATTAACTCATAGATATACAATTTTGGACGTACAATTATTTGACTTCCAGTAGCACCTTCATCGATTATTATTGAGCTAGGAGCCCTTTGCTCTAGCCATTTTTGTTGAAAAAATTAAGGAACAAAAATAAAGTTACAATTATGTATGTTTTATCTCTTTGTAATTTATTGCACGTATGGTTTCGACTAATTTTACTGTAACTTTGAATAAAATTTTAATAACGTAGTACAAATAAACTATTTATTAGATTTTAGTATAATTTGACTGCATCTCGTATAATTACTGGCTTGTTCTATCCTAAATAAGAGATATCGATAAACTTTACGAAACAATAACGGAAATATTAATGTCCGAAAGTGTTTAATTGGCCGAGACTGGTCGTATTGGCCCAACACCGAATCAAAGTTTTTATGGGACCACCAATAAAACATACTCTGTCAAATGAAAAAGATTTACCGAAATCGATGCATCCGTTGAGTATTTATGCTTGAACAGACATAAAAAACCATACGGGTCAAATTGATAACCTTTGCTTTGTATAGGTAATCCATTGAATTGCCGGGGTGGTCTAATAATTTTTTTCTTGAAGATTATAAATAGACGAAAAAATCCATTTTTGTTACGATCAAAATGATATTCTTGGACGTTCTCTAGAATTTTTTGAAAACACTTATTTTTTGGAAAATTTCGAAACTTTAAAACATTCTACTAGGTTATATGAATAGACCTTTAATTTGAGAAGTCGCAGTATTTCTAAAGTTATTTGGATCAAAAGTTATGCTTTTTTTAATATTACGTAAAATTGTAGGTAGTAAATTGGGACAATGCAAAATACTTAAATTAAAGGTCTTATTATCAGCTTTGAACTAAAATTATGTACAGATCGTGACGTAAACTACATGAGTAAATTACATCAAACTATGACATAAGACAATTAAGATACTAGAAATATTGCACAATCTTGAGACTGGAACCGTTTCTATATTTAGATATATTTACGTTTGCAAGTTTTTATGTAGATTCTATTCAGAACAAAGATTAAACAAAATTTTGGGTTTTGAAAAATCATCGAAAATTAGTCTTGAAAAATATTTAAAGATGATTATTGTTAAAATTTGACGCATATGGCTCTTCACTTGGAAAAATTTTTTTTTGATGAAGTAGATGTGGTTGATTTTCCATTTTAGTGATATGGTAAGTTACTAAAAAATTTTTGCGTTGATTTATAAAGTTTTAATCATTTGTTTACTAAATTTATTTACAACAGTGCATAAATGCACTTAAAGAACTTTGAAATTGAGGTAGGAACCTTTAAATCTCAAATTTGCGGGAAAACACAAATATGGTAAGGATGACATTGTCAGACGGAGCGACGTACTCCATTCACAGGTAAGTGTCAATAGAAATGGCGACTACGCAAACACTAATTCAAGAGTACGGCCAACAAGTCCTAGAACTTCAGAGACAAATGGTGGAATTAATTTCTAGTACCAGGCAGCAAGTAGAGACAAGGGATAATAACGAATCAAACAACACGCACCAAGGACAAGACGAAAGGCGCAAAAATAACAGGGGCATCACCTTCCATGACACGTTCGACTTCCGTTATGAAGAGGACCACCAGCTAAACAATAACCCATGGACAACAGAAGAGGTTGTTGCAACGGGGGGTACATCGCGAATTAACGCGAATTCTCCAAGTTTTATCTCAATGTTACAATAACCAAAAGAGAGAGAGAGAGAGAGAGAGAGAGAGACAGAGAAAGAGAGAGAGAGAGAGAGAGAGTACCAGCGACGACTCATCAGAGTGATCAGACTCTATCAACCCAGCAAGAGTCTGGGGGAGGGGAGTGCCTCTGTACTCTGAAACAATGCGACCATCGCAGAACAGTACATTTTGTAATCATCGGATAAATGATATTGGAGAAACGGTTCGATCCTGG